>JANHFS010009089.1:20648-30665 GCA_032467975.1 Trimeresurus albolabris
TAGAACTTAGTCTTGATTGGAGCAGGAAGGTTAAGATAACCCATTGGTGAATTATCCATCCAATCATGCTGGAGAATTTCTGATTCTCACTGCCAGCTTTCAACAAGGAAATTCAATAGGAAAATCAACAAGAAATCAGAAGTTGCTCCCTCTCCTCATGATTTTTTTGCTCACACTGATTATTTTGTTTCTCTCTTTAGGTAACAAAATATATCTGAAATGATAACCCAATGGATCATGGGTTGTAGTGCTATATAAATATTTTACTGATAATAATTTCTGTTAGGCGAGTGCTTTTCCTGTAATAGATAAAATTGAAACTGTATGTACAAGCAGAAGAATATTCACTGTGGCCATAATAGGGCAACTATATTGTGTACTCCAGATTGGTCTTTATATGTGTACCAAAAATTTAGTTCCCTGGGGATATGTAAAAGCAAGATGAGAAAGTACAAATGGATAATGAAAGTGAGCACTGGCAAATATTGGCAGGCTGGAGAATGCCAAGAGAATTTGATACAAGGTAACTTGTATGAAATAATTTTCCAGTTATTTCACAGTTATTACAGCTTTCTTCAGACAGGCTGCCCCAATTATAGAGGAATAATTGAGTCTTTCATTTGTACTTCTATAACTGTCTGGTTTGGTACAGCAACCAAACAGGACAGCTACAGATTTCAACAAATAGTTAAGACTGCAGAAAAAACAATTGCAACCAGCCTGCCTTCCATTGAGGACCTGTATATTGCACAGGTCAGAAGGAGGGCTGAGAAAATATCTCAAGACTACTCACTTCCTAGACATAAACTGTTTCAATTCCTCCCTTCAGGATGCCACTACAGAGCATTGCACACCAAAACAACTAGACACAGAGAGAGTTTTTTCCCTCTTGCCATCACTCTGCTGAACACTTAATTCCTACAGTATTGTCTTATGTCTAAGTATATTTACCCATGTAGTATGGCTGTATTACTATTATTATTTTCCTACTATCTATTGTGTATCTAATCACACTTGGCCACATGAAGTTTTCTATTCTATTCTATTCTATTCTATTCTATTCTATTCTATTCTATTCTATTCTATTCTATTCTATTCTATTCTATTCTATAGATTTCATTGAAGACAGAAAGAAGGAATAACGTTAGACACTGAAGACTGAATGAAGAGTCAAATATGGGATTATTTGAAAGTAATGTAAAAAGTAAAAAGATTTCTGAACATTCCTGCTGCATGCTTCTAATATTTAAATGCCAGAAAACTAATGCAGACATTTATTGTGTATAAGGCCTGATGGAGAATGTTTTTGCATTATTTTTCATATGTTCAGTCCTAACACTGATAATATTCTGTAGTAAACAATAGTAATGTATCTGAAATTTGGACTATTTACTAAGAGTACTCAGTTGTTTGTAAATAACATTAATTGGCAAATGCCAGAATCTCCTGACATTTCCCACTATGCCTATACAAATCTTTGTGACAAATGTCAACGTCTAACAAATCTCTGACATTTACCAAAATGTATTTTCACAGATGTTTTCCTATAGAAAATATTTATATACCTCTACAGATTGATTTTAGGTTTAGTCAGGAAACTAGCAGCATGCTCATATTTTTAAAGAGAAGACACTGACTCCGATATCCTTAGGAATAGAGTTGCACTGAAATTTAATTTATTCAGATACAAATCCAATTTCCATCATGATTACCTTAATTTGCTTAAATAAAAATGAAAATATTCATAGGGCAAATGTGCATTACTTTCAAGAATGCCATCTTAATCTTACCATCTTACTACCAGTCCTAACATATGAGCCCATGGCTTTATTTATTTTCATTTTATGTTTTATTTCTTACTTTCTTTTAAGATAACCTATGTATATATCCAGGAATTCCATCTTCCCTCCTGCTCCTTTCATTCTTAATTCTTTTCTAGTCTTGGAATGTTTTCTTCTTCTGTTTTCCAACCTTTTAATATCATTTTTTTTCTTGCTTTCATGACTTTTTTGTTTTTTGTTTTTAAAAAGCTTGGGTCTGCTGTAGAGCAAAGCTATAATTCTTTTTAGCATGTTTGTTTCTCAAGAAGATCTTTACATAATAGGAAATCTTGTATTGTTGCTAAATATTTTTTTTTTAAGAACACATGTGGCACTGTGTTTGAGGTTCTTTCAAATTACAGGGTCCTGGATTTGTATCTATTGGCACAGTCTCATTGACTCAATTGAAGATGTTCTATTACTATTGAATAAAACTGACAAAGTGAAAGAGAATGGGAGAAAAGCATAAATGTTAAAATGTCCTCAGAAGTTTTTCCAAGACATCTAAGTTCATCTCTCTTCACTAGTGTATGCCATATTAGATCTTTCTGCATTTTGTAGTGGCCATTTTAGAGCATTTTCTTTACCATCCTAATCTGAATCCTAAAATAGACTTTGGCATATTTTATAATACTTAATGTTAATGATTAATGTCTGATTTGGGGAACCTGCTTAGGGCTACCACGCATGTCCCTGGATGAACTCCATTTGTAAATCCTCCAAAGCAAATTCTCTATCAAAGGATGATGATGATTTTATTTCAAATAGAATATAGATTAGGTCCAGCAGAGATTTCTTGAGATTTCTCAGGAAACAACAACTGAATGAAAAACTGCTCGTGACCTTCTACTGTTGCTCCATACAGAGCACTCTAACCTATTGCATTTGTGTGTGGTTTGTTTGCTGCACAGTAGCAGATAGGAACTCTCCAGAGGGTCATTACCATCACCCAGAGGATTATTGGCTGCCCTCTCCCCACTCAGATGAACTATACAACTCTCATTGTCTTAGGAAAGCTCAAAATATTCTTTAAGATTCATCTCATAGTTTTTTTTGAACTATCCATCTGGCAGATGGTACAGGATAATAAAAACAAATAGGCTGAAAAATAGTTTTTATCTCAGAGCTGTAACCATATTAAGTACCACAGTATAGTGCAACATTGAAGTGCAATATTGGGGGCAGTGCAATGGTAAATAGAATGTGAAGGATATGTGTATATAATGTATGTTCTTATTTGTGGTTTTTACTTGTGTGTAGTGTGCACTGTGGACAGCACTTAATTTTGTTGTGAGTTACACAATAACAATAAAGCTATTCTATTCTATTCTATTCTATTCTGTTCTGTTCTGTTCTGTTCTGTTCTGTTCTGTTCTGTTCTGTTCCATTCCATTCTATTCTAAATATGATAATCAGAATTTATAGTAGCAGTATAAAACAAGATTATACACACAATAGTAAAACTTGACATGTACAAGAAAATAAAGCTTAAAATATGACATGAGAAAAACAATAGGATTTTGTGAATTCAGATCAATTATAGTTACAGTATGGTAGCATGATATTAAGCTACATTGCTGGAAACTATGAAGCCAGTTTGGCTGGACAAAATAAGGTTTCAGTTAAATATCTGTATAGATTTTCAATCATCAAATCATTTTGGTTGTCCAAAGAGTGCTTTTCAAAAGGCAACTGGACTTCTTTGGTTTTTCCTTGAAAACATCTTGCTTCTCATCTGACTGAAGCTTCTTGGATGAGAAGCAAAACACTTTCAAGAAAAAAAATCAAGAAAGCCCAGTTGCCTTTTGAAAAGCACCTTTGGAACTTCATTAAATAAGAAATGTAAATTAATACAAATGTGTTAATGCTAAAAAAATATAGAGATGAGTGTTTAATATAACTGAACAACCAATGTGAAAGAAGCCTTCCAAGTGATAAGACCCAAGTGTGCCCTAAGAGTTTAAATAACTTGAGTTTATTAAGTGTAATATTATGTATTTCAAAAAGGCACCAAACTGGTTTTTGAAGCATGAGTCAAAGAAGAATAAATAAGGATAGGAAGAATGAATGCAAGATCATCTAGCTCTTTTATCTTATTGAGGCTTAAGCCAGGCGAAGGCCTTTGAAGAGTGAAAAAGCTAAATATGTGCGAACTTTTCTGACAAAAAGTTTATAAAAGCCCTAAAGATGTGTGTATTATGGTTTTTAATATAAATAAAAAATGTTGTACAAAATTCAGGCTTTGTATTTACAGAACAGTGCTAGCTGAATGAAATGTAGCTTAAAATAGACTTTTACAAAGACATAAATATAAAATAAATACAATTCTCTTTGTATTGTACTGATTGTTCAATTTTATAATTTAGTCTTTGTGATTTGGGAGTACCCTGCATGAAGACCCTATTAGCAAGATCTTCCTGTATTTAATTTCAGATATTCCACAAAAGAATCCCAAGGTACCTTAAAAGCATGTCAAGGCAATCCTCTACAAGAAATGTATGCTAAGTTTTTTTTAATCATCCTACTTGTTACATAGAAAGGCTACCAGGTGGCTTAGAGATCAATATAAAGATATAGAAAACTAGAAAAGGGATGACAATGGAGATGGAAGGGTAACAATGGTAAAAAGGGTTTATGTAATTGCTTATCTAGGGATCTTATGGTATTCCTGCTTTTCTTCTGTCTACTGAGACCTGGTGGAATGATGGTTGGAGTTTATCATGCTCATGACTAATATCAATACTCATGGTGCAATTGATACAGTAATATACCTCCTGTACAAAAGGATAATCTAATAATAATTTGAATCCACCTGATAAAAAGTACCAATAATTTTCATCAGTCATTGACTTTTAACTGTTTTATTTTATTTCTTTTTTAAAAACCCTCATTATTTCTTTTTGGGCAACAGTATATAGTACTGCATGCAGCTAAATCTTAAATGACCATGCTTATGTCCTAAAAAGCATTTCAGAGAAAGTGTATAGAAAATAATTGAAAGACATTCAGAAAAAATGTAAGCATTTGGTAAGAATTGGTCTCAATAGCTAATAAGGGAGGGTTTACACTTTCCAATGAAAGAAAAATAAGCCCAGTTTCCTTCCTAAACTCTTCTGCCTATTCAGAGGCAATACTCTGGGGAAGTAATTGTCCTGATGATTTTTTTTTCCTGAAGAAGAGGAATATTCCCTAACAATTTCTAGAGTGAGCCTCCCTCTCAGCAGCTCCAAGACTTATTTTCTAAGTGATTGCTGACTCCAATTTTTGGCTGAAAGCAAAATGGCAGCTGGGGCAGCACTTTTGAGCTTGGCCACTTGATAATCATTTTGTGTTCCTTACATTATATGCTAGTCTCAATGTATTCTTGTGGCACCGTGGTAGAAAAATGCACTGTCATGCATCTGTGACTATTAATAACATTAGTGATATATCTGTGGGAATGTGGATATGTGTATACATACACACACATTAAATACAAACTTATCTTTTTAAAAATGTTTTTTCTTAGTGAATGCTAGTTGCTTTTAAATTATTTTGTTTTTAGCAACTTTCAATTCTAGAGGGGAGGAAAAGCAAAAAATAATATTTAAGCAATTAAGAAATGATGGTTACTTTTTATTTATTCCTAAGAAACTGAAGATTCTCCAGGTTAATTTAGCTTCATGTCTGTTTTCTGCATCCTATCTACCAAGCTTCTTATTTAATGCAACCCAACCAAATGACACTTCATTATAAGTTTTCTTAGGAATAAAACATTTTCATAAATACCCATCAATGGGTTGATCAACAAAAACACCATTATTTTTAATTTGAAGATCATGATTCATGAATGTTGTAAATTGCAAACAAAATGTATACATTTCAATTGAAGGGTTCAAATATTGTGCAAGCAATCATTCTGACAGAGGACTATGTAAACCCCAATTAATTGCACAGATTTAATTGTCTCTCTGGGAAAAAAATTTATTGAAGAATGTTAAATGGAAAGCTATAGCATGCCTAGAGGGAATTGGGTCTTGAAAGCTAAATACTACATAAAACAAGGCAGAGAATACTAGGGACTACAAGCTAGTCAGCTCACTCCAGAGAATATAGAAATAATGGCTTGGAAGAGCTGTTAATTAGTTAATGTATTGGAAATGTGAAACACATAAGAAGCTAATTAAGTGGAATTGATGTACATAATCTTGGACTGTTCTGACCTTAGTTTTGAATAGAGCTGTTATTCTGTGACTTGAATCTTCCTCAAACAGAAGCAGAGACAATTCTGTGGAGCCTAATATAGCTGAGATTCAATTCTCTTGGCTGTACTTTCACTTTTTTATTTTCTCACATTTTTGCTAGACCTGATCTTCCATCTACACTTCAGGCATCACCATTTGTACCATCAATCTTATCAGGGAATTTGGCATATCAGAGTTACCCATCTGTATACAACAAGGTAGTTGAGATTAGAAAAAATCAGGCAGGATCTTCAGTTCCTGTCAAGGTTGTGTACGTCTGGGAGGATACAAGGGCTATTCAGTCCTTAAAGATCCACAGGTAAAGGATGTACATAGAAGTAAAAATACACATCTTCCAAAGGTCTGATGTTTTGCTTCCAAATATCTAAATACTGTATTTCTGTGGCAATCATTCAAATGTCAAGTACAGATAAAATATTCTTTAAAATGCAGAGCTCTCTATGTGGGAGTCTTGTTTATCCAAAATATTACAAGCATGTAAACTAATGGGGACATATACTGTGGTTCCTCACACTTGTGGCCGTTGCAATGTCCCCATGTCCAATGTGGGTGCCTGGTAACCAGCCTGTATTTATGATAGTTGCAGCATCCCCTCGGGTCATGGGATTTGTGCCATTTGTGACCATCCCAGCCATCCTCCAACAAGCAGAATCAATGGGGTGGAAGTCATGATTCACTTACAACTGCAGTGTTTTGCTTAGCAACCACAGCAAAAAAAAGTGATAAAATTGGGCAGGACTCAACTTAACAACCGCCTTGCTTAAAAATGGAAATTCTGGTACCAATTGCAATCATAAGTCAAGGACTACCTGTGCTTATACTTATAAGCAGAACAGGTATTTCTCTTAGTCCACTTTGGATCTTCAAAGTCCCCATATTTCTATGAGGGACTATAGGGAAACTGTTCCAAGCAATGCTTTTTTAAAGGAATTGGACTGCTAACTTCCTCTATTAAAATACTGCAACTGTGAACTATAATAACCTTTAGTCTAGTCTTGCAATTGTACCCTGCAAGACTTGAGTAGGACTATCCAACTGTTCTGATCACTTGCACTTGTGGCCTTGGTTGACATCCAAGCTTTTCTGGATTTTCTGGGATCTGACTGTCATAGCTCATATTGCCCAAGGATCTAGTTGCTGATATAGTTCTAAAGAGGAATTATTGAGTCTGTCATTTGTAGTTCAGTAACTGTGTGGTTTGACATATCAACCAAACGGGACAGATACAGATTTCAACTGAGAGGACTGCAGAAAAAACAATTGCAACCAGCCTATCTTCCATTGAGGATCTACAGTATATACTGCATGAATCAGAAAAAGGGCTGAGAAAATATCTACAGATCCCTCACATCCTGGACATAATCTATTTCAACTTCTCCCCCAGGATGCCCCATAGAGCAGGGCTTTTCAACCAGTGGTACTGTCTGTTGGAAAGGATATGTATATACAAAAATCAACATGGCAGACATTACCACATAAATAAATAACTACCTGCTTTTAATGTGTTTCAATCATATAATTGCCACCATCTTGATTTTTTTTAAAAACTACCTTACCTCCTGCTTCAGAACCCCTTTCCCTAAATTAACTACTACTTTCTTATTGTTGCCAAGAAAATTACATGAATGTTTATGTTGCCTGATGTTGAAAAAGTGCACATACAAAAAAATGTACGAATAGTCCTTGACTTACATCCAGTAATTGAGCCCCCAATTTTGGTCCTAGGTCATGATAGTTATAAAGCCGGTCATCATGTGACTGCTTTCCATATTATGACTTTTTTTGCAATGTCTGTTAAGTGACAGTAGCAGTTGTAAAACAAACACCGCAGTTGTCATAGTCATTAAGCACATTCATTGTTTGCTATGGGGCAGTTTTTGCTGGAAATTGGAAGCAAAGGCCATTTGCCACCAAAAATGTTGTAAATCACAGGCACATGACTGTGGGGCACTGCAAACAGATATAAATGTTGCTGTTGCTGTTGTATAGTGGAATTTCAAATCCAGATCATGTCCCTTTTTCAGAGTCTGTTATAACTTCAAATAAAAGTCAAGGACTATCTGTAATTTGAACTATGCAATATCTCACTACAGGATGGAAGGCATAGTGATCGCTGGGCATGCTAAATCTGCTGTCCCAGTGCTAAGTTTAAGAAGCATTATGTAATCTTTGCACAGACCTTCCAGCTGTGGCTGCCTTGCTAACAGCTGTTTAGACTATAAAGTAAAGCACTCTACTTGCTTCCTACTGATCCATGAATACTAGAAACAGTGCCAGCTAGTAGAAACTTAGAAGGGATTCTTTTAAGGAATTCACTAAGAAAGGAGTTGGATTTCATTCAGGTGTCCAATTGGAATAGCACAGACACAGTCCTTGCTGAATATGTTGAATATATTTGTTAGTGATCCAGTCCCAGGGAAGTTCCTTACTGCACCGTTTATCATTTTTATTCTGTAAGGGCAGTAAATATCACACAGCTAACAATGTTGAATGGCATTTGGTTTTGCTTTTTACTTTCTTAGCAGCAGGCTAAGACTTCTGGCCAATGGTGCAAACAATTTCCTTGGCAGTCCTGCTGCTGTCCCATGGCTAGGCTGCGACTAATGGGTTGTTTCAATGATCAGGACCTCTTTGTTTCTATTGTTCTGTGATACGTGCTTTTCATTCTCATGATCTATTGTGTTTACAGAGCATATGAAGTCTTGCTCTTTTCTTTCTCCATTTACCAAGGTATGAGAAAGGATTAGTGTGGCCACCTAGTAACATACAATGGCACTCGTCTTCCCTAGTGTGTTTTCATTTAATTTACTTGTGGATAGCCCTTATTATTTCATCTCAAGCAGTTTCCTTTTTAAAAAAAAATGTCTTGAATCTATGGAACATTCTGCTCTTTTACACATATATTTTGCTAGTGCTGAAGATTAATCCTGCAGCTTTGTACAATTAATATAAAGGGATCAAAAGACATAGATAGCAGTACTCTCTGAACAAGGAATAGCAGTTGATATCTGATAATTTTTCTGGATTTTGAAATGTTTATAAATCTGTTGCGGTTCCCCGTTGCAAAAAGTTGCTAGATCTGTGGTGATAAGTATTTATCATTGTATGATTATGATCATCATTTGAAAATATGAGCATTTCTTTCTATACTTTAGTAGGTATACTTTGAAACTCTTCCTATATAAGCATCTTTTAAAGTGTTCCAGTTTAGGTAGTATCTACTTACTGTAACTAATTAAAGGAGTCATATAGCTTTAGTCAAATTCAAAGTAATACACCAATATTGAATTGCAGAGGTGTGTTGCCATTTTGTGCCATAACATCAGCACTTTCCTTCACTTCTGTTAGAAAGATTAATTAGGCAAACCATACCCCAGTATTACAACACTAGTATGGGAAGAAACACAAAGAAGAGGGAGTCTCAGAAGAAGAAAAGGTCCAGGACAAGAGTATGGAGATAACTCGTTAGGGCTTCCACAAAGGCCTTCAGAATCAACCTTCAGTTACATGAAACTATATGTGTGCAATGCATCCATATTTTATCCACCATCTACTGTGAATATTAAGTATATAATGTACATTTAATTTTCATGTGCACTGCCTACTGTACGCAGAATATAAAATAGATGGTTTACAAGAGAAGGGGCTTCTCAGCCAGAAATTCCCTCTCTCTTCTAAAGGCCAGTTTAACACATTCTCTGTTTGCTCTTTGCTGACTGGTGTAGACGTTCCTAATTTGGAAATACATTCACTCCACAGGCGAAACAAAATTTAGTTGTTTAGTTATTTGTTTATTTTATTTACTTCTAAGGTGTTTCAATTCCTTCAGTTGTAGAACTCTAGGTTTTGACCTCTCTCTCTATATCTAACTATCTGTCTATCTATCTGTCTGTCTGTCTGTCTGTCTGTCTGTCTGTCTGTCTGTCTGTCTGTCTGTCTGTCTGTCTGTCTGT
>JANHFS010009090.1:8649-21200 GCA_032467975.1 Trimeresurus albolabris
TGGATGCCGCTTCCAGAAGTCCATTCTGGGCCTGGGCAACAAAAAATTAGCTACCGGTTCTGCCGAAGTGGTGTGAACTGACTGAATCCCGCCACTGAATCCTAGCCTGTATTAATAGAGGGACAGAATCAAGATCAAGTAACATTCTAGCACTGCTTTATAAAGCCTTAGTAAGATCACATTTAGAATACTGCATCCAATTCTGGTCAACAAAATACAAAAAAGATGTTGAAATTCTGGAAAGAGTGCAGAGAAGAGCAACAAAAATTATTAGGGAGATGGAGGTTAAGACTTATGAAGAAGAGTTATAGGAATTGGGTATGTCTAGTCTAATGAAAAGAAGGACTAGGGGTGACATGATAGCACTGTTGCAATAGCTGAGAGACTCCCACAAAGATGAGGCAAGACAAGAAACAATGGTTAGAAACTAACTAAGAAGAGAAGCAACCTAGAACAAAGGTGGAATTTCCTGACAGTGAGAACAATCTGTCAATGGAAGTTTGCTTTCAGAAGTTGCAGATGCTCCATCACTGGGGGCTTTCAAAAAAAAGACTGAAATGGTATAGGATCTCCTGCTTAAGCAAGGGGTTGGATTAGAAGACCTTGGAGGTCCCTTCCAACTCTATTATTCTATCTCAGGGGTCTTCAAACGTGGCCCTTTTATAATTTGTGGACTTCAACTCCCAGAATTCCTCAGCCAGTGTGCCTGGCTGAGGAATTCTGAGAGTTAAAGTCCACAAGTCATAAAAGACTCAAGTTTGAAGACCCCTGTGTTAGATGTATGTTTTTCTGTTTTGTATTTTATTTTTGTTGATAAAACAAATACTATGAAACAGAAAAAAATGAATTGATTTAACACAAGTTTTGATGCTTCAGTATAGTGCCTTAGTTCCAACTGTCTTCTGTCGGGCAAAAGTCAGATATTCTTGATGTCACCAAGGAATTAAACTAAGAACTTTCCCCACTGTGGTGGCCTCCAGATACGTCAGACTGTAACTCCCACAATCCCCCGCTATCCTCTCCTAATCAATCATATACTAACTAACCTCTAATTTGAATTAATGCTCATATTGGATGTGCATACTGGGTCTTTCAGATTCTAATAGCAAATTTTGCAGAGCACATATCCTGCATGTGAAGGACTAGTTCCAACCCCAAACATTACTATGTTCATAGCATAAAATTAGATTAGTTATACTTTTGCCAAGAGAAACATATTTGCAACAGACTCTTTGGGGAAATGGGAAGGACAAAGGTGATCTGGCCATTTCATAAACAACGGAAATCAAGAGGACATAATGACTTAGCTATGAATTTATTTAAATTATTTGTCCCTTGCTTTCCAAAATAATACAGCTCCCAAGTGGGTTACAAGAAAAATAATTGCAAATAAAATCACAAATAAACAAAGTAATTGGTCATTTGGGAGGGAGGGGAGGAGGGAGGAAAATGAAGGATATATAGAATTAGAACTTTTCCTCCAAAAGACGGGAAAAAACCACTTTGCATATCCAACCTTTTACTTATATTTCCAACAGTGGCTAAATCTGATGCCATTGCTAGTAGCACCATTCCTCTGGTCATAGCCAATTAAATCATTTTTCTCCTTGAGGCTAAAATGTTGTGATATCCTCCATCTCACCAGAGCAAACTGACATCTGAATAACACTTCAACACCATCAGCAAGACAACATCTTTTGTCACATCTTAGGGCAGCAGTATAGTTTAGGAGGAGAATGCTTGCTGTGGAGCACAACAACATTCGTTCAACAATCCCTCTGTTCTTAGCGACTCTGTTGCCCAAAGCAGCCACGTTATTCTATATAATGATATAACCAAAGTTGTTCCTAGTCTTGTTTGTTAGTGGCTCTCATTAATTCTACTTCTGTTCCAAGGTTTTACTGTCACGAACAGAATATTTATAGCCAGCATTTTCTGAATAGCTTTTCTACAAGCAAATGGTCATCCCATTATGTCAGACTGCAAATATATGAGAGGAATCTGATCGAGAGAGATATATACTGGGCTCTTTCCAGGTTGACTCACATACAAAAAAGAACGGTAGCCCTCAAATTATACTCTTTTTTTATTTAGCGACTGTTCAAAATTACAACAACACTGAAAAAAGTGATTTAAGATCATTTTTCACACTTATGACCACTGCAGCATCACCATGGTCACATGATCAAAATTCAGATGGTTATACTCCCATATTTATGACAGTAGCATAAATATGCTATGTGATCATCTTTTGCTATTTAATTTTGCTACTAATTTAACAACTGCACTAATTCACCAAACACCAGTGACAAGAAAGGTCATAAAATCGGGCAAAACTCACTTAGCAACAGACATTTTGGGCTCAATTCTGGTCGTAAGTTGAGGGCAATCTGTATAGAATTTCCTGCCTGAGCAGGGGATTGGACTAGAAGACCTCCAAGGTGCCCTCCAAGTCTGTTATTCTGTATTCTCGCAAACTTAACACTGAATGAAATTAAATCCTTCTACAAAGTGTTTCAATGCTTAATGAGTAATATTTTTTTTAACTTGCAGAGGTCATTCTGAACCATCTGGAGATTCTACAGAATCATATCTAAGCTCCAGAGGGCAATTTCAGAACAACTATTCCAGGAAATAGATTAATGCACTCATAGTAAAGCAGTACTGTGGGATCAGTTGTTATGCTTTTGTTTTCACCCGCACTAAATGCAAAAGAATGTTGGTATGAAAGTGAAAGTGTTGATTGGAGCCCTAGAAAGTTTGCATCGAGGTAGATTTACCAAGAGACCTAATGAACAAACTATCCCACAAAATATAGAAAGCAATCTGGTTTCTCACATGCTTTATTTTCCTAACAAAAACGCAAGGCGTTTCTCTCACCACTGAAATATAAATATGGAGGCAAAAGGTTCCTTTATAGTCACAGCAAATATTAAATCAAAATAACTACGTGGATGTTATTCAAAGGCAACATTCACTCTTGAAAATGTTTGTTTTTTTTTGCCTTCTCTGTGAGAGAGTACTCTGCAAGAAAACTGGAATCAATGGATGACACAACAGATGACACAACAGAAATAAAGACACTGATGCACTGGTGATGTTACTTTGTTTAGTAATAAAACGTCTACAAGAAAACCGCCAAGCTCAGAGACAACCAAGGACGCCACAGAAATAATGACAGTGGTTTTCCTACTCTCCAGCTTCATTGCAAACATTCACCCTTTAGTCCTGCTCAGCCCATTTTTAACAAAAAAAGGGCTAAAATGCAGTAGAGAATCAGCAAAAAGGAGTCCTGAATTCTCCCAACCTGCTCATATCCCTTGCTTGAAAGTCTGAATGTCTTTGAAGATGAGATCACTCACAGGACTTGGGTGAAGCAGGTTCACTCCTACTGCTTACTTAAGGAATTTCAACTCTTTAATGTCTTTATTTATATGGTGTCTTTTTTCTTCCCTGTTTGATTGCTGCTGTCCTCCTCTCCATCCAATTTAGCCCTCTCATTCTTTTCTTCCTTTTCACTATCATGACCCTTCTCTTCATGTGTTCTCTATAAAATTCTTTAGCTCTTTCTTCCTTTTTTCTTTTGTACTCTCAAGTGGAAGGAGGGGAGGGGAGGTGTATGTGTACTAGTGATCACTGTATGTAGAAAATGGGGTAGGAATAATGTTATACATGGGATGTCTTATTTTACATGGAAGTACATTCCGTTGACAAGGTTTCATTTCCTTCTCTCTTGTTTTGGTCCTGTTTATCCCCCTATCCTCCTTTTGGGGTAATGTAGTTTGTTGTATGTGAGTGCCAGTGTATCATGTTACATATCATGTCATGTTACCTATGTTACATGTTACAAGGAAATCTCCAATCCCCAATCAGCCACTAACCTTCTGGGCTTCTGGAAGAGCAATAAGACTTGGTTCTGCCAACTGGCATGGGGATCTAAGAGTGGCAGGCAACCCTGGGGGTGGTTGGAAGCTTAAGCTGCCCTACTCTTCCCAACTTTTTAATTTTTAACTTTTGTCATTCTTAACTCTTTAACTCTTTTTATTGTTTTTTTAACTGTCTCTTTTTTTAATAAAATGCCCACAGTCAGTAAGGTAAGATGGACGGTGTAGAAATTTGATAAATAAACCTCAGATGAAATCAACGGAGAGAAGTTGGGCATGGATTTGGGGGCATGTTTGTAATTTTTGTTCCTGTGCACCCCTCCTATTTGGGGGAAGGGCAATAGTCATTTTAAAATTGGGGGTCAACTTCCTTTTGGATAAATGAAGTGTCTCAACACTTTTTCTTTTTCTAGTTTCACTACAGCATTTAGTCCAACCACTTTCCAAAGTAACAAAGGCCAACGGATACACTCCCGGAGTTCTACTTTCCCCAGGCAATCCACTTCATTCATGACACTGAATTCTAAACCCAATTGCTTTTCAAAAATAGAGACCAATAAAGGAAAAAGGAGCCCACACAATAAACCACTACTGATTAACCACAATTCACTAGATTAACCATTCATCTCATTTTATGCATCTCAAACAATAACGCCAGGGATGAGATAAAGGAGTAGTTAGTTGCCATGGAAGTTGAAAATCAGTACCATTATTAGAGAGCTGGCTGAAAAATGCAAAGTGTATTACCATTATGAGCTTAAGAAATTTTTTTAACAAACAGACTTGTACATATAAAGATATGTTTAGAGTTACACTGTGATTTGAAGGAAAATAAGAAAGCATGTTCCAAAATATTTTATGAATGGTCATATGGATTTTTTTTTCAGTTTGCAAATAAAGGGGATAAATAGATGTATTATTATCATTAAATTGACTCATACCAGTCATGACCAGAACTTTCTGTGGAGTCCAAGGATTTGATAGAAAGTTGGTGCAAATATTTCAGAATTTTTCATTTTTATTAAATAGTTAGACATCTAGTTTGCATACCCCATCCAAGGTATTTTATTTTAATGGACACTTAGAAAACTTCACTCTATTACTCCCTCTTTTTTGTGCTCACTTTCAGCTAAGAGCAACTGCTTGAGACATTAAACTACCATATATCTGAACTTTCTTCTCTCTACTTAATATTTGTATACTCTACTTAATAATTGTATTTTTTATACAATTCATAATGTGGACTAAGACAGAAATGCTATTTCTATTTCTATACACTGCATATTTTCTAATTTAATGAATGGTTTCAGATACATGAACAGCAAGTGGAAACCATGCTCAACTTTGGTTGATGTGATTGTTACATCCAGGAAGCTTTAGTGGGTTGCAAGTCATGCACTGATCACCATATAACTGGACTACTTCAATGTACTCTAAATAGGACAGGCTTTGAAGAAAACACTTGGATTAGAATGCAACAACCAAGCTACTGGTAGAGAAGCTGTGGAAATTCTCCAATTGCTATGGAACCAATATTACTTTTTATTAATATGGTACCACATAAATCTCATTGGTGATTGGGCTGAGACTTGGAGGGGGAAGAGCTCAACCATCCTTTGATATTTTTTGACCTTCTGAACCATTTGAAAGGATTGGGAATTAGAGGTACTATTTTATGGTGGCTCAGTCAGGACCAGAAACCTGGATGGGGAGAACAGGCTTAGACTAAATCCAGGAAAACAAAGTGTCTATTAATTAAGAAGCCTACTGATTCCAGGAATAGAAAAACAGATTCTCAATGGGACTGTCCTCTCATAACTTGGGATTCTTTCGGAACTCACACTGCTGGAATAGTTATCTTCAAACTCTTCAAAGATGAAGGATGTTATCAAGAGGGCCTTTGCCCAGTCTTAGCTGGTACACCAGCTGAGGGTTTACCTGGAACAGGCTTCACTAAGGACAGCCACTTGTGATTTATCGTCTCATGGCTGCATTACTATAATTCTCTCTGCATATAGGGCTTCCCTTGAAGACCACCTGAAAAGTTCAAGTGGTTCAAAATACAATGACCTGTGCTTTGTAGGCCGGACCTGTACTGTCAAGTGACACTACTACCGTGGGAGTTGCATTGGCTATTGCTGCATTTTCAAGCATAATTTGGACCAGTGAGGGAACTTTAAGGTGGCTCCCCTCTTCTGGAACAGCTATCTCCCAAAATCAAAGAAGGCCTCTCTAATGGCCTTCTGAAAGCTAGTAACATTTGAATTTTTCCTAAGGCCTTTGGAGATTGTCTTTGTTGAGTCACTTGAATACCAATTTGAGCAACTCTACTCCATTACATGTCCATCTCCTTCAGTATGAACTCTGGCATGTTCACAGAGTTCTATGAGACATTCATGGTTGACATTCATTTAGTGCTCATCCTAGACTATGAAAAAAATCCTCCTACAGTAAAAAAAAAAAAAGGAATGACAGAAATCCAATGTAATTTGTTCTCCTTAGCTGCAATTCCCCACAAATCGTAATTTATTTTTTTTAAAGGTCTATGTTTTGACACCATCTTCACATAATACCCGTAAAGAGAAAAAGGGAGGCCCCAATACTGAGACAAAGATACAAAGCCTGCTTTCTTTAGGAGGTCATTCAAAGACTGACAAAAATCGATTGGATTCACCACAAGCTTTTTTTTTTACAACTTCACCACAATTAAAGCAATTAAAATGTCTTGCACCAGAAAAGACTTTTTCTTGCTGCTGCAGCAGCTTTTTTGGGGTGGTTTGCGAACTGATTGCATTCTGTGATTATTTTCCTAAAGAAATCACTGAAACAGAAAATCATCACGCCCTGCCAAGCATTTCTATTTACACCTGAAATATGTTAAAACAACACTGAAAATGTGTTTCCCACATGTGCATAACTTTCTGCCAGGAAAAGGCTGGCTGGCTCCATCAACTCCCCTATAATCTTCACAGAGAACAGACACTGCAGTACCAGCTCTTTGGCTTAAATTTATACGACTATATTGATTATTCAGCAGAGCTGACAAATATGGAATTACTTCCAGACAGACATCAATTATTGCAGAATGTTTTACATATTAATATTGTCAATTCTCTATCAGCCACATATATTTTTATTCCACAATAATAATAATAATAATGATATTCATAATAATAAACCACAGCTGCCAATTCTTTAGCTGGTGTCAGCCTTCATATGCATCAAGTTCCCAAGAACTTAGGATGTCGTAATACATTGGTATAGTACAGTATATATGCAGATTCAAGCAATGTGGCCTCTTGATGGAAATTTTGTCAATGCACAGATTTTTTAAGAGCTGTCCAAGATTTTGGGGTATGGCACCCATGTGACAATAACAACTGGGAGGCTGGTTTATGTCATAATCATTCAGTTTTCAGATCCTGATACTTTCTTAACTTCTTAAATTCTTTGTCTTTTATTCCACAATATTCTGATATTGCCACATTAATTATCTACACTTTTTTATTTTCAAACACAATTAAATGTGTGTTAAGAGCCGAGATTTTATGAGTTTGTATTTGGAAATCCCACAACCTGCTCATTTTTTACTTCTTTTTCAATTGTATGTTCCCACCAATTTTTCATCACAAGCTCATAATTTTTAGATGTTAGTGTGAATCATTTTGGCAACAATTTATAATCAGTTTGTGCAATCTTCTTGCACGATCTGAGCATATGATCTATTGTTTCTTCTATGTCTCTGCAGTCTGCATTTTGAATTATTTATTTTTTAGCTCTGATCTTGATTGCATTAGTTCAAATAGCGTACTCTTGAGCAATGAAAATCAAGCCTTCAGTTTCTTTTTTAATGTTCCAGTTTTAAGTCACAGTCAGGTTTTATCTATATCCATTTTCCCTTCAGTTTTTAGTAGGAATTGACCATGTAATGCTTTTCTTTGCCAGTATTCTTATTTTTATTACATTATTTTGAACCAAACATGTTTTGGTTCCTGCACATTTAGTAAGTACGAGTTTTTAACTTGCATCAGTGTTGTTTTGTACTTTTTTTGTATAATCAGCCAATGCATGTTTTTCTTCTTCAACAATTTGACTTACAGCAAATCTTTGGAGAAAATCACAAAATATAAAAACCTGCAAATAGAAGCTGAATGACAGTGGCAAAAGAAAGCAAATATTGTACCAATAGTGTAAGATAATTTGAATGCAATCACAAAACAACTGGAGCACCAGCTGAACATCATTGGTATAGATAAAATCAACACCAGCCAATTACAAAAGAAAGTTTTACTTGGAACAGCTTAAATCCTGCAACAATACAAACTAACAAACAACATCTGCCTATCCCAGGTCCTTTGGAAAGACCAATAGGTGAAAAGAATGCCAAATACAGTCTGAACATCTGGTTAACTACGCAGCCAATGACATTAATATCATTCATTTTATGGCAACAAATGTTCCAGGTTTTACAGTTTTATTGTTTATATTAATTCTACCTCTCTTTATATAGTCTCTTATTTCAGTCTATATTCAACTGTATTTTAAGGAATGTTGTATTTATTTCTGAGACAGAACAGCGGTTGTACACATTACCAAATTAGCACATAATTTTTTGAACGTACTTTTTAATCACAACAAATTTGGCTGGGCTAGAATTCTACTGCTTGTATGAATGGTGAAGCATTTTCAATATTCTACAAAAGATTTAGTTCCGAGAAAGAACATATTTTCAGTAAACTGTCTTTCCTGGGTGACAAATTCCAGAGAAGTAGTTGTGTTTAACAGAGCAAAACTGGCATAAGATCTTGAGATGTTTGTTTATGCTTTTGGTTTTGCCATGATAATTTAGTGACTCATTCAATTTGATTCTATTCTTTGGGTTGGAACTTGCATTCATTTCTGTTCTATGCAGTGCTTTTTTTCTAAAAAAAAAAAAAAAAAAAGGTGCCAGAACTCACACACGTCATACAACCCGCCTTGCCTACCCAACAAGGTACCAACCAAAAAAGGTGCCGGAACTCCGGATTGGGCGTTCTATGAGAAAAAAAACCCTGGTTCTATGTAGGATTCAACATGCTGACTACAGATTCTTTCATTGTTTGACCATGTTGACCCCTCATTTTTCTCAGGGATCTCTATATGTTTAGGACCAAAACTTGGTATAATTCTGAACATGCTGTATCTCTTCTTACATTTCATTTTCACTGGAATAGCAGAGAAACCACCAACTCTCATCATGACCTGCCAAAGTCTACTTCCTCAAAATATTTTTTTGTAGAGTGTTGAAGCCTCCATGAATATAAATGGAAGCTCAGCTTCTTGAATGAACTGCTTTAGAGTACGCAGATATTTATGTGCTTTAGAACAAGACAGATATTGCCAGCCCTCCCATGCCACGCATTTAAATTTCCATTTTCCTGGAGAAAAACTATCTACATATCACTAAGAGTCAACTGCAACTTTATGGCATATAATATAATATAATCAATAATCAATGTGACTGCTAAGCTATGTCTACTTCCAGACTAGAAAAAAATGAAAATAATTCTCCAGGATAATGGAGAATTTAAATTTAAGCATCAGGATTTATTAACAGAACTTGCCACAATACTCAGGTCAATGGTCACAAGGAGAACAATAGCAATAGCATTTACACTTATGTACCACTTCAGAGTGCTTTACACCCCTCTCTAAGCAATTCACAGAGTCAGGATATTGCCCCCAACAATCTGGATCGAAAACACAAAGCCTTTCTTTCCTTCTAGAATCCACAGATTTTGTCTACTACTCCAATCCTGTGTACAGAAAGGCTGATTATTCCAATGAAACCCTACAAAAAAGTACACTGCAGAAGTTATGTTTTGGACAGCCATTTGTCCTTAATGGCATAAAGTCTCCTGCTTGAACTGGGGGTTGGACTAGAAGACCTCCAAGGTCCCTTTCAACTCTGGTATTCTATTATTTCCATCTAATAGGAGACAGTACGGATGGATATTAGGAACCAAACATTTCTGTTAAAGCTACAGAAGCTTCCATAATAAAAGACTGAAAAATGGTATGTTCAACAATGCATAACAGTTCTTTTGTATTCCTCTTACAGCGTCAGTTTAAAAGGTCAGACAAGATAGATTGCAGTTATCCTCAAGTGTGGGAATTCACTGCAGTTCATTTGTGCAAATCAGCTGGGCGACAATGTGGATCTTAACAAAACAGATGAGAAACAACAGTCTTCGGGGTCTAAGCAGGCCCTCTGCAAATCCTGATGTTGAGCAGTATTTTGGAAAGCCCACAACAGACACAGCTTGCTTGGAAAGAGGCAAAATATGAGAAAGATTCCTTGAGAAATGAAATAGCCTTCAGAATTCCAGAATTCTTCGCATCAAGAGGAAACAGATGTCCATGGTTGGAATTTGCATGTGGCCTTACTTTCTTCTATGATACAATAAAGGCACTCTTCTGCTGGGGCCCTAAAATGTAGAATTAAAACAGTGGCATGGCATGCCTACTGCAGCTGTGCCTTCTGGCCTCATCCTTTGTTGCTATATTTTTTTAAATGGGAAGAAGAAAAAATGGACAAACAAGAAGTAACCCCCCCCCCAAATGAAAACAATGGCATGAACTCTCAAAACAATCTCAAAACTACAGATGTTCTTACTAATCTGCAGCAAGCATTTGTTTATTCAGGTTCTGTCTGTTTCTGAAGTAGGTCAGTCTCTGCCTTCCAAATTAAGTCCTTTAGCAAAACTCTAAAGTAAATACTGGAAGAGAAGATCTGTATAAACAGCCTCGGGAGAGACGTAGCTCACCTTACAGTAACAGCAGGCTTTGTTTAATTCAACAGGTGCAGCTATGTTTTTCTGTAGAGAGGCTAAATATATCACCAAGCAGAACTTAAACAGATGAAGACACCAGAAAAGCAAACTTTTGGCAATTACATGTAAACTCATCATCCACATATAGTCATGAAGCAGTGTCCCTTTGCTCAGTGGATATGAGCAAAGAGGAAATAAAAACAAAGAATTAAACAACGCAACAACGGCAATACAAAACTCAAATGGCAAATTCTTTTCTAAACCCATGCCCTTCCTAATGCCAGTGGTACAGAAATGTTTAATGGTAATCAGAATATTGTGTTTTTATAACCGCCTTCTCTTCCTTCATTGGATTACTGTACTGAAAAACTGGCAACTAGGGATGATGGGAATTGTAATTTACAACATGTAGGGACAATAATGTACAGAACGTGAACAGATATGGCCTATCTTTCTTTCCCTCATTCAACTTTCAGCATCTGAACTGCAGAACTGGGCTTGAAGCAAAGATCCTGAATGCAAATCCATCATGCATATTTCCTTCTCACTCAGTTCAAAGCATGGCCACAAAAAGGTTTGATGATCCTTGAAGTAGAAGGAATACACCATTTCAAGATTTGAGCATGGGAAGCCAGAAAAAGACAGGGAACTTGAAAAATGCAGGAAGAAGAGACAGGCTACATACTTTTTCTTGCAAATACTGCTATGGAACCCTTTCTTTTTGGTCAAACACCCCGTTCCCACTGTAGAAAAACAACCTTCATGGTATGTCTGGTGCATCATCTGGTCCAGTCTTACAGGTAGACCTCAACTTATGATGGGTCACTGAACTACTCTTTGAAGTTATGACGGACCCTTCCAAAAGGGACTTATGACCCCGTTTCAAAGTTCCAACATTGTCTCCCCATGGTCACATGACTGCATTTATGGCCATTTACAGCACAGAATGACATTTTATGACATTTTATGACATTTTTGCTAGAAACTAGTCTTTACTTCCGGTTTCCAGCAAAACCTGCCCCATGCTGAGGAATGGATTTACTTAATGACCATAGTGTTTGCTTTATGACTGCCACTTTTGCCCAACAACTGCCACAAAAAAAGGTTGTAAAATTAGGTCCTGTAATGCCTGAACCACTTTACAACCATCACAACTTATAACTGTAATCGCCAAGCTCAGTGGTGTCCAGCTGGATAATGTAGAACTCCTTTTTTGAGGGACTGTACCTATTTTTGTTGCCTGCTTGGCAGAAGTTATAGTTATTAGGAAACATCATTTTCCATGTCAGTTGTTCTAAAGATAATTTAGAGCTCAAAAAGAGCTTGGGTTCAGACAAGTTCTGTAACAGATATTATGATAGTATCTGGGTGGTCTCAATAGGGAGACTCCAAAGGAGTTCTCTTATATGAGGGCAGGATGAGAAAACCTCAATGGTCCACAGCAGAGAGACAAAGGAGAAGTTAAAACTTTTCTGAAGAGTGCTTGATTGTAATCCTTTATTATAATCTCTTATAAGAAGAGCAGAATCAGGAGTAAGAGGGTGATGTTGATGGGATTCCCTTTCGTTAGCCAATCTGCAGCAGCTTCACCATGTGAACATGTATATGCGAATGGTGGAAGTTCTCCAAGATAAAAGATGGTCTACATAGTTTTACTATCCTTGTAAATAGCCTAGGTCAGTGATGGTGAACCTTTTAGAGACCGAGTGCCCAAACTGCAACCCAAAACCCAGTTATTTATCACCGGGTGCCAGGCTGGCATGGCCCACTGGGTGGGCGTGGCTGTGGTGGTCATGGCAGACTGGGTGGGTGTGGCCAAGATGGGCATAATCATCTCAATGTTGCTCGTGGGGAG
>JANHFS010009091.1:0-11371 GCA_032467975.1 Trimeresurus albolabris
CTCCCGTCTTCGCCTGGGCTCTCGCCACACGCCCATCGTATGCAAAACCACCCTACGCTTTGCGCCAGGCTGCCGGACCTCGTCGAGGGAGAAGTCGATCCAAAGACTCGGAGCCCGCCCGACTACCTGTCCGTCGCCGCCACCCCTCCCCACCACAAGTCCGGTCCTATCTCCATTACCGAGAGGGGCTTCCCTAATGGGGGGGCGAAGCAGCCCCAATCACTGGATCTCCCCCCTCCTCGCCTGCCACGCTCCTCCTCCGCCTCCCCCTCTCCCAGCTCCCCACGCCGGCCTCGCCGCTTCATCCCCGGCTCAAACGTCCCCTCCATGTGGTTCTCATTACGGATCTCCCTGCCGCGCTCTAGCCACCTTCCCCTTCCCCGGCAGCCGCTGCCTTCCACTCGCGGCCAACTTTGGAGCCGCCTCGCTTCTCCTTTCAAGCTCCTGTAGTTCACCCCTCACTCCTTCCCCGCCATCCCCAGTTCGCTTCCCCCTCTCGGCCGGCTCCTTGGCCTTCTTCTTTCTTGCTCCCTCCTGGCTGCCTACAAATTCCCTTCAAACTTTCTCCTCGCTCGGCTCCCGGCATACACACCTCTTTCGCTTCGTTCTGCCCCCCCCCAAGCACACATACGTCCCCCTAGCTTGCTAGGCATCCCCGCCTCGGCCAAAGTCCCCTTCCCTCTTCCCTAACTCTCCAAACCCCCTCACTTTCTCCCACCCTCCAGCACCACTGAAACCCCCCGTCCAGTTTCGCGTAAGGCACCCGAATCGCATCCAGATTCGAGCCCCCCCCCCTTCGCTTCTCCCGACATACATTCCGCTTTCCGAGTCGGTTCCTCGGGAGGCATAACTTACGCGTGATAATTTCCCTTTGTGATAAGTGCTGCGGGTTCCCCTGCTTGCGGCGGGACATTGCCCTGGCATTTACACGGTCATCGCCCGGAGAGCTGGACTTAGGGGGGAGCGGAGGAGGGGGGAGCGGTCGTCTTCTCTTCTTCTATGCTCTTCTTGACGGATTTCTTCTTTTAAAAAGAAAATAAAGAACTCGAAAGAGAGAAGCACTTTCCCCCCTTGACGTTCTCAGGATGAGGTTCTTCGTCCAATTAAGCAAACATCATAAATGAAGTGGGGGAGGCTCAGATTTTATTTTCATAAGACAAACTGTCTTTTGGGTTGTTTGGTTTTTGTTTTCCTTTTCCACAGCTTCCAGATCTTTTCTTGAACTTCACCAAGCGCTGACATTTATTTTTCCAGAGTGGTTAGAAGAAAAAGAAGGGGGGGAAAAAAAAGCAAAGTGCACTTCTTCCATCAGGAGGGTTTTCTTTAAAAAAAAAACAAAAAGGAAAAAGAAATGAAAATTGAATTAAATGCATACATGCTCGCACAAAAGTAGAAAAAATTGGTATTTGCCCACACGCAGAGAAAAATGCAACCAAAAATACCCTTGCTGAGTTAATTAGAATTCTTTTTTGCTTTGCTTTTTTTAAAGGGATAGCCCAAACTGTGTCTCCTCTTTGCCAGTTCAAGTGCTACTGTTTGAGGTTGCTTTTTTTTTTGCTTTTTTTTTTTTTTGCTTTGCTTTGCTTTGCTCGCTCTACTTTTACCAGTGCTTCCCCCCCGCCCCTCGCTTGGCACAAGGTCTTGATAGGAAGGAAGCCCCCCAGTGCTTCTGGGTGAGTGCTGGCTATTACTAGGAGATATATTGCAATGTGAAGATGGCGGAGTCCTGGTTCCCTGGGAGCGCTCAATCTCTCTATGGCTGGGTCTGCCTCCGTACAATGGGATAAAATTCAAGTTCAAGTGCGGACGTGACGTTTAATCTGCACTAGAGACAAAAAAGACCTAGAGAGTAGGAGCACTGGGGGCGACTAGCGGTGGCTTTTTAACATTGTACCCTGCAAGAGAACAAGAGGGGGGGGGGAACCACCCTCAAACACACTCCCAGCACACGCGCGGCTCCGACTGCTTAGCCAGGGTTGCCTTCCGCACAGCCACAGCCAAAACGAGATTCAGGGGGGGAAATAAAAAGGGGGAGCAATCCAGAAGACGGGGAAAGATAATCTTTTTCCCCAAAACGCGCCCGCTCCGGTTGCGAAAAAGCAGCAGCAAAGGTCTCGCAGGTCTTGGGAAGAGGGAGGAGGTGACAAGGACCCGGGCCATCCTCGCCGCCGCCGCCGCCGCCGCCCGCTGGCAGGAGGCCCAAATGGGACGGCCGTCTCCCAGGGGAAGCAGGGTGGAGGTAAAGGGGTTAGTCGAGCCAAGCAGGCTGGCTCCGGAAAAGCAAAGGGGAAGGAAAGAGTTGGAGGGGGCTGCGATCGGCTCGACCCGGAGAACCAGCCGGAATGAGGCTTGAAGCCAGCGCCCGAGGTCCGCGGAATCCATCCAGTCCTTGCTCGATCCACCTGCTCGGAGAGCTTCCAGGCGGCTGGATCTTGGCCTCAAAAGAGATTCATTCACTTCCCCTTTTCAACTACACGCTCCCTCGCTCTCTCCCCTGCACGCAGACTGGCGGCGGCGGCAGCAGCGGCAGCAGCTCGACTCTGCTCAAGAACACCTTCGCTGTGTATTTCCAACAGTTTTTACAATAACACAAATATCTGCGTGGGGAAAGAGATATTTCTCTCCCACCCCCTTCTCAATGTGAGTCGCGATTGCGGAGGGAGACACGCACACACGCACGCCCTTCTCTCACTTTCTCCCAGGCGCCTCACCGCTTTGGCGTGAAGAAGGGTCCCTGTGAGACTCCCGGGGGGCTCTGCTAGTCCAGGCTGGAAGCGGCGTTGACCTAAGCGAGAGGGCTTGCAAGCCAGGTTAAAGCCAAAGGGAGACTCCCTCCTCCCGAACCTGACTCCTGGCGCTTCCACAGCCAGAGCTGGGGAGTTTCTTGGCAGCGGGACAGACGCGCCTTGCCATCGCCTTCAACTTCCTCCTCTCGCCTGCAGGCCTGGGATTCTTCCTAACCCTCAATGCAGACGGCCGCTCAGGCTAATGGGTGTCTTTGCAGAGCCTCCCCCCACCCCATTGGAAACATTCCAGCTTTGATCAAGGAGCCGGCATTCACCAGGTGTCTGCAAATAAAGCACTTTTAAAAGATTCCTGCTATTCAGATGTTCGGAGTAAAAGTACCAGGTAGCGGGGTTGCCTGGTCAAAACGATCGCTTCCTTTCCACGGCGTGGGAGTGAACTTGGAGCGCGGGGGGGGGAGGGGAGGGCGTGATAGGACGCACGGCTCCTCGATTCCCCGAGGGTGCCATGCGTCCCTCTCAGCCGAGCCCCCATTCTGGGCTGGGCTGCCAAGCCAGTTGTTGTCATCAAACGCAGCTACGCACAAACCCCAGAAAGTATATTCAGTAAGACCTGTACACCCGAAACCCATCCTCCTGCTGTGTCTCCCAGGTTCCCCCGTACAGCATTAAAAGTGACCGAAACTCCACTTGTACCGTTCGTATTTTCACTTGAAATATGATGCGGGAGTTAAGGCACCTATTACTTGACTGCAGCCCAGCTCGGCAATTTTGCCCACGTTCTGGGTCGCTCCAGACTCACCCGTTAGCCTGAATAATCGTCTGACCGGAGAGTCACTAAATAAATATAGATGACTGCTAGATACAGCCTTTCAATCCTGACTAAACAAGACGCAATAGCAGTCACCCACTGAGCAAAATATATGGCGAACTCTCCTATAAGAGTTCCTGGGACTATTATCCAGTGGCCTACTCAACAGAAAAGCCCCTGGGGTGCCGCGAAGTGCACCCCGTGCAAAGGATCCCGCCATTTCCGAGCTCGCGCGATTTCATTGGCTCTTCTAAAAAATGCAGCCCACCCGGGCCCTGCCACTCAGCACGCCTTGCAGCGTCTTAATGGTGCTACGCTGCCGTCGCCCAAGGCACTTGAAAGCAGGCCAAGATCGCCGCGAGAGTTGCGACTAACTGAGCTCATGGAAGTTGTGGATGGCGGACTGAACTGATGAAACTCCTGAACTCACTCTCAGATACGATATAAAGGGGTTAATGTGTCGTATACCAAAGGGCAGCAGTCGAATCTATTTTTCCTCAGGTGATCTTTCTTACCTGACACTTTTGACTTGTTATCGCCACCATCCCTCCCAAACAACCGAGAACAAACAGGCCTCTTTCTTTCGCCCCCATGCTTCACTTGGGAAACATTCCCTCTTGGCTATGTTCAGCACTAAATGTAAGCCAACTTGTGGTGGACTCCAGCCTGAATTTGATCTGGGACTAACTGGTGCGAAAAATGATGTTTCTTTGTAATTCAGAGCTACTGTTGCAAGAGAAATTATCCCTTCCAGGCAGTTTTAAGATTCTGCTCTCCACCCATTCATCAGTATGGGTGAGAGCGTTGGGAAGACGGCCATTAACTTATGGCACGTGGATCAGTCTTAACAGACAGCGGATGGTGAGGAGAGAGAGAGATCTGGCTGAACTTCATTCATTGGCCAGAGTTGTGATTCATAACTCCGTAGCCACGAGTTAAACCATGAAACTGGGTTCGACTCTTAACCTCCCTCCCTCCCTCCCCCCATCCTCAGTCTCACTCAATTCAATTCGACTTATTCCTGAACAGAAGGCAGGCATACATTTATATAATTTTTCCACGGCAAGCGATGGAATTTGAAAAGTTCTTGACCCAGCAATGCACATTTACTCAGGATTAAGCCATCCTTTGTTCAGCGAACTTTCTTCCAGGTAAGACTGAATAGGAGTGAGGTATCTATTTAGCTTCCCTAGCTCCGGTTTTTGTTTGGTCATAAGCAGCCTTTTCTACTTCCCCTTATATGTATTGGCTGCCTACCTATCCATCTGTCTATCTGCCTCTGAAGTCTCACGTCCACACGCAACTTCTCCGGATTCAGCTCCCCTCACAAACGCCCTATCTTTAACTTAATTTTTCACCCCCACCATCGTCGCTGCTCCTCTTAATAGTGCCACCGATGGTGGTGCCAGTGCCTGAGACTCGTTCTCAACCGCGCTCTTGACGGGCAGCCATCCCCGGCGCAAGAGGGTGCCCTGGCGCTTAACCCGACCCGGCTGGCGGTCGGCCAACCTTCCTCGGCCTACTGCTCAACGGCTTTGCGAGCAGGGCCAGCAACTGCACGCCCGCCTCTTCAACCCGCGCCCTCTCGCTTCTTTGCAGCTTTACTCGGGCTTGGCAGGGTTAGGCTACAAAAGCACTGAAGTCGGTACCACGGGAAGGGCGACCTCCTCGCGGGAGAGGAAGCCGCCGCCCTACAAAGGGGGGGGGCTGTTTCTTTGAGATCCGCACGCGCCGTTTCCCAAAGTTGTCCAAACAGTCCTAGGAAAAAAGAGGAGGGGGGCTCTTAAAGGATCCGCTGCTGGGTGTGGGCTGAAGGAGTGGAAGAGCCTTCAGGCTTTTGAAGGAACAGCAATGATTCTTATTGCTCCCCCCATGCGTAATTAAAATAATAATAATAGATCTCATGTCCTCCCTCCCATTGATTCTTGTTCACCACGAAGGTTTAAAACGCGCCAGTTCCATTTGGCGCCAGACTTCGGGGTGGGGAGACTCAAGGTAGTTTCTCAGCGCTTAATCTAAGTGAATAAAAAGTGACAGAAATTGCGGCAAAGCTCAGGAAATAAAATCCCTAGGAAGCCACTTGGCTATGAAGTTCCACGCGTGAATAATTTTCTCGGGCAGAATTTCCATCATAAGTTCACCGAGAATTTTCTTTAACTGACACCACACTTATATTTTCCAGCGACTATGCGTCTAGCTTTCTTCTTGAGCCTGAGATATTATTGATAAGCCAAATACATCTCTAAGAGTGACATCCTATTTGTTTATATTTACTTATTTTAATGCTTATTTATTTTAAGTATTTACATACTAAATTTCACCCACTCCGTAAAATCCACGTTTGCGCTTTCTGCTGAATATATATGCATAGGATCCGGTCATAAATAGTTTTTACGTCTTAGGATCAGATTAAAATAACGCTTTCTTCTCCTGTTTTACCTGGGACCAGCTCGACTATAAGAGAAATACTCCTCCTCGCCATCCTTTCAGTGAATTAGTGGGTCATATGTGGCTACCCCCGTGCCCAAACTAGACTCCTGCACTCTTCTTTCCGAATCTCCCCTTTTTAAAACATGGGGCGCAATGTCTGAGAATTGACGTTCTCGGGGTTCTAATCACTCATAGTTATAAAAACATGAAATTAAAAATACTCTTAACATATATCGCCATCCCATAAAACACACCGACTAAAGAAGCGAGTGTGGACCTCAGCTTACAATAAGCGGCGTTTGCAAAGAGAAAGAATTGTCAGAATTAACTAATATGAAAGACGGTTCCGAATTGAGGCAAGGTTAGTAACTCTTCGTGCGGAGCTAGGATGGGTGTGGTCTTGCGAATGCGTCCCATGTAGGCTAAAGCTGAGAAGTACTTTTAAATCTTTACCATTTTTTTCGGACTACAAAACTAAGAAGGCGGTGATCGATGCCCATCTTGAATGTTTTGGCTAGACCTACCAGGAAATTTCAAAGGAAAAGAAACAGGGGAAACGCGTTTGGCGTAACTCATCATAGAATAACTCGGCCTTCCCCCTCTTGACTAGAATACCGCCGGGCAGGGAGCTTTCAAAACCAAGACGGCAAACAAATGACTGGGAAACACACACACACACACAAACTTCCTTTTGTAGGTCCTCTGAGGATCGACGAGGCCAGCCTTTCCCACCTTGGTGCTTTTCGGAAAGGAAATGGAACAACCCCATCACACTAAGCCAATGTGGAGACACCCCACCCCCGGAGAGGCCCGGGATGGTGAAGGCTACTCTCAACCTCACGGAAGGGGCGATTTGAAGTTTTTACTTCTCCTGGAATGAGCTCCAGCGGGGGGGGAGGGGAGAGGGGGAAGGAGAATTCCAAAGTGATTTCTTCGTCTCTTCTTTCTCTCCGTCTCTCCCCAGTCTGGCACTTGCGATCATTAGCACAAGCGAAAGCTGTTAATGTCTTGTCTCACAGCTCCCCCTTTGGTCTCGTTGCGCTCCGCGTCTCGCGTTTAAAGTCAGATCAATTGCCGTCTCTCGCTAACCTTGACCTATCCCTCGACCCCGCCTCCCTCTTGCAGCTGGCCCGTGGTTTTGCCCCTCCTCCCACCCTCGACATCCCTGCTCACAACCGCCGCGAGCGGATAAGCTAGGAAGGCGCGACGCGTCCTTCCCAGGGCAGCAAGGGGGGGGGGAAACATATTAATACATGTCCCTGCTTTCTCCCCTCACCCTTCCTTCGGCCTCTCTATCAGGTCGCCAATCACCAGGAGAGCGCCCTGGCCTAAGAATCTGGATTTTATTTCTAATTGTGTGTTGCTTTGTCTCGATTTTTTTGATTTTTTTCCCCCCCTCCGTGCAATTTTCTTTTCTTTTCCTCTGGGACGCCGAGAAGTTGCATACGAGGAGGGAGACGCCGGCAGGCTTTCTAAGCAGCTGCGTGCAAGTCGTAGCAATGACAGTAAAATCTTGGCAAAGGTTTCAAGGCCAGGGATCCACTGCCTCCCCGCGGCAGACACTCAAAGGATATTGATAACTTTGAAAACAAGGAGGGATGTGTCTCCCGTCCACCCTCCTCGCCACATACACACACACACACTCCACACCCCGTCCAGCAAGTGTGAGGTGCTGTGGATGCAACTCTGCAAAAGTTGCAAGCTGAGCATGTAAATGCGCCCATTGCTTTGGACACGCTTTGGGAGCGATGAAATAGCGACGACACGGGAATCACTACCGGCCGCGGCTTCCTTCCGGGTAGACACGGCTAGGGTCCAATCGCAAACCAGCATTTGGGAGAAAGGTTGAATGAATCACACTGGCATTTAAGGGAAGAAAACCTGGAAAGCAAGAATTAAGCGGTATCGTTTTTAAGCAAAAAAAAAAAAAAACAAACCCAACCTCTCTAACTCTGAATATTTTACATTATGCATACTCGATTGAAATACCAGCTTAAATCAAAAGTATCTTCCGTTACAGGAACTTAAAAGAGAGGGACACCTCTTACAAGGGAAATAAAGGTCCCCAGGGTCTCTTCAAATTGCACATACTTAACTTCCAACGCCATCATATTTTAGCCAGAATCGAGGCAATGATGCTCAAGCCAATGAACATTTACTCGGAAGGGGCGCTTGATCCCGAGTCAACAGTCCGCGAAATGCCTCTTTTTGAAAGAATGAAGTTGGGCAGAGAACAAAAGTTGTTTAAGGTGTTTGGGCATAAGAGCGTTTTTCACAGCGCCTTAAAAGCCTCGACGTACGAGAATCCGGATATTATCTATGATCCAGAGCTTTAGGCTAGCTGAGCCGCGGGAAAACACAGCCGTCTAAGTGGTCCGACGGAGGACCTCTCGCCACCGCCGGAGTTGAGGTTTATCTTGCCCGCCCAAATACAAGTTTTGCGGCGCCTTGACTTTAGCCTGACTTAGAAGGGAGACGCGCCCCGCTCCCTTTTCCCGCTTTCCGAGATTGTGGGCGTTGCCACTGCCGCAGCCAAAGGCTGCCAACCTGAACCCAGGGTTCAAAATACAGCTTCGCCGGCCCGCCTTCCGCGGAAAACTTCGCCCAGCGCACTTCGGCTCAGGGACTAGCTGGTTTCTCGAGCCCGGCGCACACTAGCCGTGCTGGGTCTAGACCTCCCATTGTCCCTAGCTAAAAGAAATTCATAGCTACGCAGCTACGCTGACAAAAGACTTGGTGTGACCGCTAACGTGGTTGGAGGGCGCCGGATTGGGGCAGGGCTGGTCTGGTCAGTTCTGCTGAAGCAGAGGCCTGGGGACGCTCCACGAGTTCATGCCGTAGCCCCATGCTGGCTGGAGCAGAGGGAAACGGGGGGACAAACAGACAACCATAGGCTCCCAGGGAGGCCGCGAGTCTCGTGGTGGTGATGTTTTCTTTCCCCTGTCTTGCAAGGTAACTTGGTTTTTCAGGGCTGCTATCGCAATCTTTTTCTCGTGTGGAGAGACTAGAGAAAGGGGTGGGGGGAGAGAGAGAGAGAGAGACGCAAAGAAGGCAAATGGACTCGCTTGTCGCTCCACCTTGTGAATAGATGAGGAAGCGCACGTTTGAAGCAGCCTCTTCCAGAGACGCGCGGTTCTCCGCCCCAAGATATTCGCCCTTGCCCTGGCCCATCCTTTTTCTCTTCCGGAAGAATCCAGAGCAAATCCCCTAACAAAGGGACCCTAGAAGGATTTCCAGCTTCCCAACCTAGTCTTGTTCCTTCTCAAAATGTGTCACCCTGTCTGCTTAAAAATTTAGTGGCACTTTATTCGAGGCTGGAGGGCAAAACTCTGGGCAACTGGTTAATCCAGCCCTTCCTTAAACAAATTACCATTTTCAAGGAAATTTCAGATAGGAATCCTACTAATCACTAAGGTTAATAACAGAGATTAATGGCTGTTATTTCAACTATCTGTAACAGCACTCCTGCAAAGCAGGCCAGTTTAACCCTTAGAAGGAAAGAATTCCAGATGCCAGAAGCTGGATGAGAACCAGACACCTTCAAAAGGACTGCTCCTCCCCTTCCCCCAATTAATCAGCACTTGGCCAATCATTTGAGATCTTTTCAGCCTCACAGACATTTCATTCCAACAATTTTAGTATACCTATTAGTTTCAAGGTTTTGGTTTAACTGGTGAATCTGTTGATTGTTTCATAAACGTGGTTTGTGAAACTGCATTTTTCTAGCAAGGTAAGCTGCCCAGAGTAATACAACTGCAACAATCAGCACGATATCTTTGTTTCAAGATAAGATAATCCTATTTGTGCCAGGCAGAGGTAAGAACTATGAGAAGGAAGGTGGGAAAGGTCTGTGAAATTCTAAACTTATCTGTTTCCACTTCGTTAGAAGCAGAAAATATAATGGCTGCCTTGTCCCATCATCCTTCTAATTGGAGCATACTTCCCTGACCACGGTTGCCTTGTACAAATGGTTTTCCTCAATACATTCTTCTATTTCTCCCATTTTTCAGATTGGAAACTAAGATGAACAGGTAGGGTTTGCCCAAGGTCTCATGGGTATGTTAAGCCAACATTCATTTTGGTATTCTGACCACTAAGAGACCAGCTCTTCTTGATCCTGTACATGGAGGAAGTTGACCAAAAGTTGAAATTTGTATTGTGATTTCTTGAGTTCCATGTATACTGAAGTGATGACTCAATATGGAACCAGCATGCTTTTCCTTTCTGGTATTGGTGGTTTTAGTGGGGTTGACCAGATCACTAGATCTGAGGATCCATTATTGACCAAATCCACTAATTAAGAGGGAACTGGGTTCGACAAAACAAGAAAGTGGATGGCAAGAGAACAAGAGGGCTTTCTATCCTTCCTTTCTCTGGTGGAGATAATACAGATAGAATTACAACCATAATTAAGGCTATTTTTTTTGTTGCTAAACGAGACATTTGTTAAGTGAATTTTGCCCCATTTTACAACCTTTTTTACCACATTTGTTAAGTGAATCACTGCAGTTGTTAAGTGAATCTGGTTTTCTCACTGATTTTGCTTCTCAGAAGGTCACAAAAGGAGATCACCTGACTCCAGGACAATGCAACTGTCATAAGTATGAGTCAGTTGCCAAGCGTCTGAATTTTATCACATGACCATGGGGATGTGGGACAACAGTTGTAAGTGTAAAAAACAATCATAAGTCACTTTTTTCAGTGCCATTATTACTTCGAACAGTCACTAAATGACCTGTTGTAAGTCAAGGATTGCCTGTATTCAGAAGAGGAATCAAAATGCCCTTACAGAATAAATGTGTAAAAAGTTGCTCACCAAGACACAAAAAATCTGTTCTTGGTGCACAGATACTTGCTGTGCTCACCCATATACAAATAGCAGCACCTTAATTAGCTATTGTGATCTTGTTGCTACACCAGAGCAACAGGCCTTTTGTCCTAAAGACCTGTATTTCAAGGCGATATCAGTTTTAGACTACTGCAAAAATCCACACAAGAATTTTAGAAACTATAGTTTTGATAAGCAAGAATTATTAAAATTCCTCTTCTCTTTCCCCTCACACCCCAAATGCCATTGCCACAGCAATGAGCAATTTGAATGCCTAAAAATTTAGAAGGCTAGAAATGCTATGCCTTGTTTTTTTGCATATCTAAATTTCTGCTCTTGTTGCTAGGGCATTCTACTTTTAGCAAAGCCCAAACTTTCTCATTTGAAAATCTGAGATGGGAGGAAAATTGCAAAAACATACATCTTCAGGATCAATGCATTTATTGTCCCATAAATTTCCAGGGACTAGAGCTAACTTCAGTGGGTTGGAGTTAGCCAGTAGAGTTTTGATGATATTAGCTAGGAATATATATCAGAATTTGCCAATATATATTTTAA
>JANHFS010009092.1:0-13145 GCA_032467975.1 Trimeresurus albolabris
GGTCAAAGAATTTGAAAGTATATAGTTAACTTTGTTAATAAAAATGGTGATAGTTTATAAAGATTATTAGGTGCAAATAGAAATACATACTATTTCCACAGCAAGGGAGGTAAAGCAGGAATGGCTAAATTCTATTTAAAGAGGAAACTATTCTTGAGTATGTTTTTTATTTGAATACCACTTCTGGATTTTGTGCTTGTGATGAAAAAAAATGTAATTTTGACTTTGGTTTTGTCGATTAAGATAGATTTGCTGTTATAGAAATGACTAGTTATATAATAATGTGTAAAAACAAAAAGTTGAGGCTAGACTGCTTTTAATTCGTACTGTGCTAAAAAGAGTCTGAAGTCAACACCTTTTTTTTTCTTTTCCCTTGTACCTCACACCTTCTCTTCCCCTTTCCTTTTCCCTCCCTTAATCTCTTATTTCTATTTTTCTTTGTATTTTATATTTTATATATTAAATAAAATTATTTTTAAAAGATGAAGTTTATTGCACAGTCAGATGAATGACAATCTGCCTATTGGGTATAAGTCATAGGTTTATGCTCAGTGCAAGCAACTTCCAGCTCTTGGAAGCAAATAATGTGGAATTAGAGTGGCTGAGCTGGAGACACACAGAAAGGCAGAGATGTATATAGGCAGGACCTCCTGGGATGTGAGAGTTTTATCCCTTCCTGGATGACAGCTCTCCTTGGTATTAAAGAGGAGGGTATCAGGGTACCTGGGCATCACTGCAATGGTATGAGAGAAATTACTGTAAAAAGGACCAAAGCTTGGGAGAAGAGCCCATAACTTTTCACAGTTTTAAAGGACAGTTTTATCATGGGTGGGTTTCCTGGTCTGGTAACTGATTGGTTATTCAGGAAATGCCATGGTCATGCAGGAGGTTGGACTTGATGACCTCCAAGGTCCCTTCCAACTTTTTATTATTATTATTATTATTATTATTATTATTATTATTATTATTATTATTATTATTATTATTATTGTGGGTATTAGAAATTAGGGAGAATAAGGAGTAATGAAATTGGGAAATACATACAGGGGTCAAATGGGAAATAGGATCAATTATTTACTGATAATTGTCAACTACTTTTGAAAATAATATTGTTACATTGATGAGTAAATGTAATGTGAGTTTTAAAGAATCTTATATTTAATTCATAGAGAATGCAAGTAACCAATACTTATTTACTTACATGCATGCATGCATACATACATACATACATACGTACATATATCAGAATAGCTCTCTCTTCTGTACTAGACAGACGGACAAATAGAAATAAAGACAGACAGACAGATATAGTAACATTATTCAACTAAATCAGTTTAGTTAACAATAGGAAAACATATAGAAATTAGGAGGTAAACAAGCACATGTGGTCCAAAGCCTTCAAGGACAATTCATAGTAATAAAATGTCTGGGTGTTTTCCAGCCTTATAGGTTTTTTTTTAAAAAAAAAACAATAGCAAAAGTACCTATTATATATTTTTCTTATATTCTTGCTAGTTTCCAGACTATTATATATATTTCAAAAGCACCCTGGGATCGGCAAAAGGCAATTACTCCTTTGAAACAAATAGAACTTCAAAACTTTTATTTCTCTAACAACAAGAGGAGAATTTCCTTAAAAAAAGTCTCGATAAACAATATTTTACATTTCTGAAAGTATATCATACACTATAAATACTGTATAGTTGTCAAGCCCTACATCGCTTGACAAGAGCCCTTCTACGAGGGAAATGGGCAGTTAAGAAGTTTGATAAATGGATGAATGAATGAAGATAAGATAACCTTTATTGTCATTTTTTTTTACTGTGAGCACAACGGCACACATCAAAAATGAAATTTAGTTGCCCACTCTCAAAATGAAACACATACATGACACACACCTAAACATACTATGTAGAATGAATGAATGAATGAATGAATGAATGAATGAATGAATAATCAAAGAAGCAAGAACTACACATATTTCAGTAAGGAATATATAGTACTAGTTTGGGATAAACAAGGAATCTTGGAAATTGAATTTCCCAGCCTTAATGAGTTAATTCAGAGTGATTCTCTGAACAACTTGAAACACTTCTTCCCACATTTCTCTCTTAAGTTGCTGTTTATGAGATAAGCTGACAGTGGACTCACCTGCTATATCTCTTGATTGTCTGTGTTCTCCATTTCTTTTCTAGCATCCGCACAATGCTTTACAGAAGGTGCAGTAAAGGATCTCTGTATTTCAGTGATGACAGATGTCACAAACTTCCCTTCCTTTTCAGCATATACCTATCCCAATTCCATTCACACCAAGCAAAGGAATTCATGACGAGTAATATCTAGTCAACAAACTGAAGATAGTGAAATATTTTTTTGTGAACGTATCTCCTTTTTATGCTCTCAGCACTTTAATCATAACTACAGTAAGTTTACAGTATTGGGTTAAAAAGATTTTTTAAAAACCATAGGAAACCGACTCACTCAACAAGAAGAAATAGTTTTAATGGGAAAGAAGTTTAGAGGACTGAGGACGAGAAGGAAGAGGGCAGTAAAGGGCAGAAGAAAAGAGGAAGCTTGAGGTAGTGAGGCCCAACTCTAAATTGATTCATAAAAGCAATACGTTGGTGGATCCAACATACAAGTTCCTGGATATATTCCTGCTTTGTACGTACAAAGCCAATGCTTGTCACTATTGACCATGAAAAGAGAATGCATGAATAGATGTTTTTCATGCTTCTCTCTCTTTGGAGAGAGTTGGCTTGGCTTGCTGCTCTACTGTGAGCCACTTGGACAAAGTCCAAAGCTGCATGCTTGTGTGACAAGGCTTCTAAAAGGGTAGGTACTCTGTTGAAAAGAGGTTGAGTGTAAAGGCAAACAATGTGATTTTCTTGAAGCCAAGTTCTCAATGTGCATAGACGGCAGCGTCCATCTGTCCCTTCTGCTAATGGATTCTTCAGAAATTGGCAAGCTGTCAGGACTCATTCTAGGTCGACATGCTATGCTACAACGGCTGTTCTCAGTACATTCCAAAGAAAAATATAGCTGCCTTCTATCTAGACTGAGCTGAAAAATGATTATTTTTTTCTTAAACAATTGTATTTGTTTTAAAAAGCTCAGCTTTTTAAAATTAGGGCAAACATCACGGATGCTTTGTACATTCCAAGTAAATGGTATCAGAGGCTGCATCTTTGTTTCAGCTGCTGGTGTAAGACAGCGATCTGTGTGATTCCTATTGGTACTTTTTTTTTATTTTTACTGAAATAAGATGTCAATAAAAGTGAGTCACAACTGCAGTGAACATTTTGTCAGAGTTCCAAAGATCCCAGAAGGCTTCATTGCTAAACAATCTGGAAATAAAATTAGATATGTGTCTATTTCCAGATCCATTTCATTCTGGGGCAGAACTCAGCCCACATAGATTGTCCTAAGTTATCTTCTGAAAGCTCTAAATGTAGTTTTTCTGACACACACTCTGCTGGGTTGAAAGAGAAGGGTGAGGAGCTGGAATGAAAACATCCTTTCCTAAGCACTACTCAAATATCACACAATGATACTGAGCACTACTTAAAACAAAGTGTAACTTTTTGCAGCCAAAAGGGCATTTATAATATTCTAAGAAAACATTAAAGGTATGAGAAGAGGATGATCAGCCTAGGTGGATAGACTCAGTTACAGAAGCAATGGGTTCATGGTTAAAGTCTCTTAAGGACCAGGTTTGGGATAGATTTCCTGGAGAAAATCTATTTATGTGCTCCTTAAAAATGATGGCATATAATCAGTCAAAACAAGCTTACTCTTGGTAAACTAATGGATAACTACTACATACAGTATCTGTCCTACAACTTTTGTACAACTGAATTTTCTAATCCTTCCATTAATTTTCTAAATGTAACACTCATTTTTGATGCACCCCCCCCCAAAAAAACCTATAACTTCAATTCAATCTCGCTGTTATGATTTCTGAAATAAAGTAGCAAATTATCTCTGATTACAGATTTTTTTATTTTAAAAGAAGGCTTCTGCCTAATAATGCAAATGCATGCATCGGTTAAAAATCTGGAAATAGCACAAGTAGGAAATGAAAAATAACATACCACACTGCAGAAATTCATCTAACAAATTTGCACACAATTACAAAAAAAACATGGCAGAGGTACAGTATATTAAACTACACTGACTTTAAATTTAAAGGAAATGAAACAATTAATGAAATATTTTTCTTAGAAATTTATACACAATTAGTTAAAAAAAAACCTTGCTCTGCATTCCTCTTGAGTTAAAAATATGTAAATAAGTAACAACAACTTTAAACCGTGTCTGGGTTGGTCTGGTGGCAATTCCTGCCTGCCTTGTAGTAGGATGATTGTAAAGGTCATCCAGATTTTAGCCACCTACCATATGTCTCAAGATTGGACAGTGCCTACTTGTCTTGGAAGCAGGGAAAAGAAATGCTTACTTTTCTGAGATTTGCTTTTCAACCACCCACTTTCAGTTACTACCATCGCTGTTTCCTTAACAGAAGAAAATTTTAAATATTTGATATTTCCCTCCCTACAAAGATATTTATTTACACAAGGAGAGTGGTTTATTCAATCCATTGTTACTGTAAAGAAATACTTTTACTTTTGTAATATATATCAATTGCCTAGAAATAATCTCTACTCATTTTGAAAGAATTGTTTTGAGATATACCAGGTAGGTTACCTATGATCTCATTTTCCTAATCTTGCTTTTTCAGCCAGTGAGGTCTGCTTTGACTATACCAGGGGTGTCAAACTCGCAATGTCACGTGACGTGTTGCAATGTATTGTGACTTTTTTGCCATTGCTGGCAATGGGGTGGGTGCGGTTTCACTCTGATACATCCGGCCGCGGGCCGGCAGTTTGACACCTCTGGACTATATCATTGACTATCTTTCTCTTGGTATTTTGTTTCTGTTGTGCCTGCCAACAATGAATTAAAAATTTAAGAATAGGCCAGTGTCATTAAATAGTAAGACAAACAAATACTATTGAAATCCTGGCTTATCCTTATCAATTTGTATAATTATTCTATCCTTTACAGGTCTTGTGCCTCCTAAAAAATGTTACATGAAGACCATCAGCGTGCTCCTGAGCACAAAACTGTTATTGTTTGTTTTAAATAAGGAAGCATCAAACTTTTTCAGAGTAAATTAAGCTGGCCAAATGGAAGAATGAGTGTTTGTCGTATCTGGCTGAAAAATCTGAATGACCACAAGATGTCAGAAAAAATACAAATATACTTTGCTGCTGACTTGTGGTTGCCCAAATATGTTTTCCCTAAGTCCCTGAAATCAACGTACCATGCAGGAACAGGTGGAAGTGGGATCCACTTCACTGGAGGAAAGAACCATCAGCCATACTTCTTTTATTTCTTGAACCAAGCTGGTAATGACAAAATTTGCACAACACATGACATCAACAGTGTGCTTTTTTGTGTGTGCTTAGCTTGTTATATCAAGTCATTGTGTAAACCACAATGTATGGCTTAGTAAAAAGTTCAAACCTAGCTAACTGGAATTTATTTAATAAAGTATGACTTAGTATGATATATGAACTATTGCATGTGATGTAGAGATTAGAGAAGTGGTAGCACACGTGCCAGTGGTGGCACTCAGAGCCCTCTCTGTGGGCACATGCACCATTGCCCCAGCAGAGTTTGCCAGAGTAGCGAGCATGTGGCATTTGGAAGCGACAGGGCAGGAAGTGAGCAAGCAAGCGGCGTTGGCCCCCAGGGATGCCCCGGAGATGGTGAGGGACTGACCCCCATCACCCTGGCCCAGGCCACACTCACCCAGTCTGCCATGACCACTGCAGCCACGCCCACCCAGTGGGCCATGCCCCCACGCCCCCCTGAGGGCACCACAATGCTGATGCAGCCCTGGCACTTTAACAGGAGGTTTTCAAAACTTTTTCTCAGCTGTGAAGCTCATTTGGTGATTTGGGGCCAACCATCATCTCTCTACCTATCTCAAAAAGTTGTTACGAGAATAAAAAGGGTTTTGGAAAAAGAGAGCATCTATCCATCTATCATCATCTATCTATCTTTGTATTTCTTAACTACCTATCTCCCTTAGAGATCAATTTTTGAGTTTTATTCTGCCTACCTGCAAAGATGATTTCCAAGGAAATAGATTATTTCAGTTTCAATTACTGAAAGATTCTCTCCCTTTTCTCCTTGTTAGTTGTACAAAGGGAAAAATTACAGTCAAATTCTGTAACTTTAGTGGCTCTCAAGGAACCACAGGCCTTTAGAGAAAGACTGAGCCAGTTTAATCTAGTGATTAAGGTGCTGGCCTAGCAACCAGGAGACTGTGAATTCTACTGTCACTTTAGACAGGAAAGTCGGATGGGTGACTTTGGACCAGTCACTCTTTCTTAGCCCAGCCCATTCATAACATTGTTGTTGTGGAGAAAAAAGGGAAGGAAGGAGTATTAGGTATGTTTGCTGCCTTGAGTTACTTATACAGTAATAAAGGTGGGATAAAAATCTAAAAAAACGAACTGATTTTTACATGTTAGATTGAATGAATCAGCTAAATTTCTCAATAAGGCAAACAGATATGGAAAAATTCCACAGCAGGAAGGTGTTATGAGCAGTAAGGAGGAACAGACGTCTCTAAAGCTGATTGTGATGTGGACTTAAAAAAACAACAACAGCCCAGCCCAATTGCACTATGCTTACAAAATTGTCAATGACAACTACGATTGTTTTCTGGAAAGTTTAGAGGAATCCCATGAGACGTATTTCTTTGCCATCCAATTCTCAAAATAGAGATCTATGTTACAGGAATTCCTGACTGTTTTTAAAAGGTCAGCCTTTTTTGTACATTCCATTTGAAAAGAAACTGGCCTCATAAAATTACAGTGGTTGGGTTTGCTCTTTGCATAGCAATTCCCTTTTAAAAAAAATTATACACATCCTTGGGAAGGTTACAAAGGCTGTTGTCCATTCCTGAGGAAAAATTAGAATAAACTTTCCTCTTTTTCCCTGATGAATAATGCATCTTTTTAGATAAAAACTCTGCCGGTAAATGGTAAATACTCCTTCGGACTGGATTTGAAAGCGTCCATGCAGTATTCCTGGCAAAAGTACAGAAGTGGTTTCCCATTGCCTTAGTCCTTATTCTTTTTAAACTTTCCATGTACTCATATCCCTGGAACTTTCTATGATGCTGGCCTAGAAACCAGGAGACGATGAAAGAAACCAGCTGGGTGACTTTGAGTCAGTCACTCTTTCTCAGACCAGCTCACCTCACAGGGTTGTTGTGGGAAAAATGGGAGGAGGAAGAAGTATTAGCTATGTTCGTTGCCTTGAGTAATAATAAAGTAATAAAGGTGGGGAAAAGTCTAATTAAATAATTAAAATGAATAAAGATTTAGGACCATTTTTCACTTTGATGACTGTTGCACAGCATCCCCATGGCCATTTGATCACAATTCAGATGCTTGGCAACTGGTTCATATTTATGACAGTTGCCATATCCCAGGATCCTGTGATCCCCTTTTTCAATCTTCTGATAAGCAAAGTAAATGCGTGTCGCTAATTTAACAACTGCAATGATTCTGTCATGGTTCCGACTGATGAAACTCTTCAAAAGAACTTTGAGGCATTGTTTACCTTAAAAAATCTTTTATTTGAGCAGCATAAAGTCGGCACTACATAGTTGAAGCCAAAAACTGAATTCCCCTCCCCTTGGCACAAATAGCAAAGCACAATTCCATCCTCCAACTAACAGTCAAAAATCACATTCCCCAATTAGCTTGAAACATGGGTTCTCTTTACAGCTCTCCAGCCTGCCAAATCGTTATCAACTCTGGGCTCAGTAACCTTGAATCCCCACGACTTGAAACTGTTGTTATGACTAACTGGATGCTCATCCACATCCCCCCTCCCAGCATCAATCAGCTCTGAAAGCGAAAGACAAAAATGAATGCATTTCCGTCTGTTGTCAAAGCAAAAACATCCGATGTTAGCAGCATTAACAGATTCACTTAACAACTGGGGCAAGAAAGGGGCAAAATTCATTTAACAAATGTTTCCTTTAGCAACATAAATTTTGGGCTCAATTGTGGTCGTAAGTCAAGGACTACCTGTACACACTCAGTTTAAGGAAGACTGCTGGTCCCATGTCATAAACATATCCATCAATCTTCCAGAAGATCACTGGGTGTGTGTCAAAAAATAAATAAATGCCCTCCTACCTTCATGGATCAAGCACTAGCATGCCTGCTTTGCTGGGCCTGGATGGGCAACGTTACTGTGGGAGACTCCTGCCCTCTTTTTCTTCTCATGATGGTGATCCCACAGATCAGAGAACAAATGTTAAAGAGCCCAGCATCACTTCCCTTGCCATTCCTACAAAACACCAGTTTGGGATTTGGTGCCACGTCTGGCAGGAGAAGCGGGAGAGATGGCTCTTTGGCAGAGAAGGGGAGGCTGGCTGTCTTGTTGTGAAATGAAGAATGCCCCTGGAGAAATAGCACCTAGAAACCAGAACAGGGCTGGACTTATTCATAAATGTGTAACCACTAAAGCAAGCAGAGCTGTCTCCATCCCACGCTCTGCCATGAGTTCTGACTGAAGGCAGTCCAGGTGAGCCACCTCCAGGATTATCCAAACTACTCTGTAACTGAAGCCCCATCATCTTCCCAACAAACTTCATCAAAAAGGGGACATTATCAGCCAGGTACTATTTCTATCATTTTTGTTCACATATGCTACTTGGATGCCTTCTAGAACAGGGGTCCCCAAACTTGGCAACTTTAAGAACAGAATTCTCCAGCCACCTTTCTCCTCTTAACAACCCTGTGAGATGGGTTGCACTGACTGAATTCACAGTCTCCCATTTCTAGTTCGGTGTCTTAACCATTAGACCAAATTATGCTAGTTTGAATCATTCCGGCAAATATTTTAAATTTAAAACACAGCTCTTGTTCCTTTTTTTGTGGTCTGTAGTGTTAGAATTTCACATCCAAAAAGTTTAACCCACCATGGATGTAATCAGTTGGTATAATATCCTTCTGATTATGATCTAAGTACATAAATTTTCAGAAGTAAAATTCAATCATCAATTGATAACTCTAATCCTAACCCTAACCCACAGGACAGCTGAAATAAAAGGATGTAATTGATTGGTGCATGAAAGTCACTAGCAGACAAAAATGTTTTGTGGGGCAAGCAGAAAAAAGAACTTGAAACTCTTTTCATAACAACCCATACATTTTCATTGTTTTCTTGTATTCTTACTACTGCCTATTTAGTGACTTTTAAAAATAGTAATACTCTTCACAAAAATGAAAGGTAAACCAGTTCTTTATTTTGCACAATGATTTCAGTAGGTATTCCATAGAAAGCAATCCTAACCATCTAGTTTTGGAAATGTATCTACTGAATAGTTCTCAGTTCATCTTCTCCAAGCCCGTACCTTCAAAACATCAAAGGCATCACTTCTCCTAATTCCCAGCCAGTGGCGCCAGTGGGGGAGGCTGTATTTAGATAAAAGCACTACCATGTGGTTCCTTTGCTGTCAGAAAATTACGTGGGATACCCTTGGAAACAACTATAATGAAATCAGAGTTGTTAATCATCAGTTACATTGGCATGAGGCCATTATGTGATGGCTAGCCAGGAGGCCTCTTTTTATTATTCCTTTTAATGTATAGACAGTTTGAGAAAGATTCAGGTTTAGCATCGTGCGGTAAAGAACTTCAGTCTCCTGAGAACTGGAAAGGAATCAGGCTCGGCTAAATGTGAAAAAATTTACTAGTGCCTGGTTAAACTCTTTACAGCTGAATTAATGAGTAACCTGCACTTTAATGAGCAAGTTGGTGCTCTCCTACTGTGTTACAGTTTTTCTTTGGCTAATATAAAGGTCTCCACACTGTTTTTTAACATACGGTAGCTACAGCGTGAACATGCCAGTGGCTTTAGGACATTTCCTTCTTATACTTGGAACAGTCTACCTGCAAAAAACAAGCTGTCCATCAATGGCTCTCCAACAAGGTATGATTCCAATTGCCTCTTTATTGCTAATCGTTGTAAAAATTTACTTGGGCCAAGTAAATATTATGTTTACTTATTTCAGTGACTTCATTTATCAGCTACTCTTTCTTATTTCTGCTGTAGCCAAGAATAGGAAAAAGGTAAACTCACACAACTGTTCACAAAGTCAGCCTTTTTTTTTTTAAATTAGCCCTGTTAGCTCTGCATACAGAACAAGCTGGCCAATTGATATCAAAACTGCAATTGGGCTGAGATTCTGCCCTTCAACCCATATGGGAATTCTTGGGGCAGCTATTTCAGATGACTTTGTACAAAAAGCAGCCTCCCCTATTATTTTCAGAGTGGTTATGTGACATAACGGTTAAGGTGCTGGACTAGGACTGGGAAAAGAGTTCTTATATTTCCCACTAACTACAGAAGTTCACTGCATGATTTTGGGCTATGTGCTCTTCTCAGCTCATCCTTTGCCAAAAGGTGGTTGTTGTGGAAAAACAAAAAAGGATAAAGGAGTGCAATGTAAGCTATCTTTTGCAGACTATACATCTAACAAATAAAAGAATAGGCTGTAGACCTCATATGATGAGCGGCAATGACACATCACCTTAAAAATAACTTTGGGGTATGGGTTTTTGTAGATGAGATCATATTTCATTATGATTCTGGGAGTAGATTCTAAAGGGACTATTATATGAAAATATTAATTTTACATGCAAAGATGCAGAAGGTTACCTTCAGTTGTGTCTGTCTGGAAAGCTCTATGGTTCTATTAGAGAATTTGGTACATGGAAAACAGAGAAAAGCAGTTTGGTCGATTTCTTTTCCTTCAAAATCTGTTCAGAGCCTTGGAAGACATCGGACAATTTCAAATTACTTTCCTTCCCTTTTCATTTTAAATTCCTCTTCTGGAACAAAGACATTCCATAATTAAGTGGATATAACTGGACAGAAATGTACATTCTGTTATTTTGCATTTCGAATTACTCATGGATCAGTTTATTCTGAAGATTCAGGGAGACACCAAAGCCATACAGTGAACTGATAGCTAAATACTCAATTAATATAAAATAAAATGTGTAATTATTTCCAGTTTTACCTTTAGTAGGGCGTATCCACATGGTGATATTTCACTGCTATATAGTCTGAGGTTATAACATCTTGAACCGAATGTTAAATTTGTTAATAAATGTAAATATGCCCATGTGGATAATAAAGACTTGACATTCAATATGATAAGTCTGATCTTTGTGATTGTTTTGTACTTGACATGCATGAACTTAGTCTAACTGAATTTCAAATTAAGCCATTTGTATTTAGAACTGAGCACATATAGATACTACTTCGTTGTTTTTAATAGCATAGTTTGATCTACAGAATTCTACAGAATGAAGAAAATTCTGTTGTACATCTGAAACATATCCTTTGCATTAAGAATAATACGATTAAAAATACACTTTAGTATTAAATAATATTTAGATAATTTCAACTATTGGGTGACAATTTAAATTTGGACATGATCAGTAAATAAAGTAGAAGAACAGTACCAAGCGTTTTACTGTTTTCTACATTGCCTCTTTCCTATGCTTTTCAGATTCAAGATGTGGGCAGAAAGTCTATGGAAGCGATTCATGGGGGTTTTATAGCCACTTTGCTCGGATTGTTGGTGGAAGCCAAGTACAACAAGGATCACATCCATGGCAGGTCAATGTATATCCTCCAGCTCTTATCATACTAATAAGGAAAATTAAGTTACCACATATCTTTGATTTTTTTTTTCTGTATAGATGCTTTTTCTGAACAGCATATTACTCTTTGCAAGACCAATGGAGCAAACAGTGAACAATGGTCATGGTCTCCAATGGAACATAGTCATTAATTCTGTTGTCTGTATTGTGAGAAACTGAGATAGGCATACTCATTTGGAAAATAATTTTAATCTCAAACCTCATAGGTAACACCAAACAAGAGAACAATCCATTTGCTTCCCCCTCCACAATTTTTACTGGCCATCTGTGGTTATTTAAAGAAAAGACATTGTTCAGATATAATAAAAAAAATATTAGACGATTTGGGGTGGGAGTGTTAAAATAAATGTATAATTACTTTTCTTTCAGTTACCATCATTTTCCTCCCCCCATAACATACTTTGTCACTTCTAAGCTTCTGGCAACACCAAACAATGCAATATACTACATCTGTTTTGGCTGGCAGATTCAGGCATTTTCATAGGCACACGCACAAATGATATGCTCTGCTATAATCTGCCCCTTTGAATTTTTCCTCCCAATTTTTCCTCCCTTAGTTCTAGGTTGCTTCTTTCCTTGATTAATTTCCATCCTTCATAAGTTTCCACGAATTATATAAAGCAGGGATTATGTTCATGTATTTGTGACATTAATCTGGCATTGTTGATTTTTATTACATATTCACTGTACCCCACTGTGTATTTTGCCTTCTGTTGCTCTGTTATGAGATGTACATTTCCTAAAGTGATATGTGCTCTCTGTGATACAGGTTTCCTTGAAAAGAAGTAATCACCATTTCTGTGGAGGAACCCTTGTTTCCACTCAGTGGGTAATCACAGCAGCTCACTGTGTTGTAAGCAGGTACAAGAGGCAATTCACTGGAAGGGCTATGATTTCAGATTACCATTGTGTTTTATAAATCATTTTCAAACATTTTTGATATGCTTTCTCTAGAAATGTAGCTTAATAAATGACCAGAGACATCAAATATTTAAGCACATATGTTCAGGTGATTTCACAATGTAATAGGCAACACACACACACAGACACACCCATCCTTGTGTACAGGAAGATTCTAGCAGGTGCTGGGGGTATTTTATGGTATTTAATGAATTAAGACAGTGCTACAGAACTGTGTTTCAGTTTTATGATAATGTCAGGTTGTTATTACTTTGTATATTATATTTAATGAATCTCAATATATATTTAATTGTAAGTCACACAGAGTTGTTTTGCAGAGTGAGATATTTAGAATATAAATTTAATAAATAAATATTACTGTATTTTATTGTGGTTTTTTTCTCTTGTGCACTACCGAAAGTCAGATTTTAGCCACAGGATGGATGGATGGATGGATGGACGGATGGACGGACAGAC
>JANHFS010009092.1:22324-33549 GCA_032467975.1 Trimeresurus albolabris
AATAAAATTAACTGCTGGAAGTTTGGCTTAGAAAGGGGACCATGTGAAATATCTGAAGCTGATTCCTTCAAAAGACCTCTTTCTGCAAAGCTCATTAAAAGGTATCTCAGGGTAGTTTATAGTTTATAAAAATGTGCAGATTCTGCTTTTCTAATTTATTATACTACTAAAACTCTCCCATCTTCCAGTTTGGGATGTTGACTGAATGCATGTCTCTCATTTCTTTCTTGGTTAGCATGTTTTCAAACTCTCATATTATTGGACTTTCATCAAATTGGCTAATTTAAAGAAGGCATCAACACTGCAAAACCCATTACTCCCATGAGTTTGAAATTTAGCAGAGCTGTGGTTGAGACACAATCACAAGATTGTCATTTCCAACGCCCCCTGCCAGTTTCCTACAAGGAAACTCAGTGGGGAAGTCAGCAGGAAGTTGGAAGTCACTGCTTTTTTTGCTCATCCTTGCTCATTCTCTTTTTTTAAAGTATTGTATTAATTTTCTATTATTACAATACGTGTTGTCTGGGTTAATTTTTTGCTTAGTAATAAAAATTAAGTTCTTACTTTCTATCTCGTTTTTTCAGCCATTGATAAAATAAGTTCCATGTTTGAAAATATTCTGTATCTTCTTTTTCTTTGCATTCTCAGTGTAAGTATATCCATTTCAGCACAGTCCAGTTGTCATGGTTGCAACAGATGAAACCCTTCAAAAGAACTTCGAGGCATCGTTTTCCTTAAAGAATTTTTTTATTCGGGAAACAAAGTATCGGCACTACATAGTTGAACCCAAAAACTAAATTCCCTTCCCCCTGATACAAAGTAACAAAGCACAATTCCCACCCCCAATAAACTGTCATAAAACACATCCCCCAATTAGCTTCAAGCTCGGGCTTTCTCCTCAGCTCCTTAGCCTGCCAAAATGTTATAAGCTCGTCCTTGAGTTCCCATGGCAGCGTTATTATTATGGCTGAGCTTATATCCCAAACCCTCCCCCTGCTGCACCTGAATTCTAAAAGTAAAGAAAAGCATGTTAAAGGAGAAGAGAAAATGGCTGCATTTTCATCAGTTATCAGAGCAGGAACATCCAATGTTAGCAGCGTTGACAGAAATACTTAAAGTTGATATATTTGGGTAACATTTAAATAAACAGCTCTTGAAATAAGATAGGAAGAAGAAAGGTGAATTTCAAGAATGTGCATGGCTATTCTTGAGTTTTACTTTTAGTTTTACTAGCTGCTCACTGCAGTTATGCTGATTAATTTGGTAAGGAACTTCAGCAGATAAACTTTGCCATCCCTTGAAAAGAAAGCTAAGAACTGGCTTTGTCTCCGAACTCATGTCTTCACTGCCTTTATTTTATAGATTAGGTTAGTGAAATAATCTTTAAATATTGGAGCCATGCTGGCTTATTTGGACTTCAGAACGTTTACGCTATGGACCAAAAGTTGAAACAAGTCCTTAATTACTGGAGCTAAGCAGCTTTCCTCCTCTAATTCTACAGAATTGAATTTTACTCAAAGCACAATTACATTTTTTTATTTTTTGTTATCCCATTTGACAAGCATTATATTAGGGCATCCCAGCTGACACACTGTTTCTTGTCTTCCCCTTTGCAATTGGCAAAGAGTAATACGGAAGGGCTGTAGCTGTGTAACAGAACATATCTTTCCTGTACAGATTGAGTTCCTGCAAAGGTTCTCCAAATTAAAAGCCCTGGAAACCTGAAGAACCTTATGTGTGCGCATTTTTGGATCTCCCCCAGAGAAGCTTTAAATTCATGCAGTCACTTTCTTATCTTAAGTAATGTAGAAATGTTATTCCTTGTTTGCAACATGCTATTATTCCCCCCAGTAAGATTTTAATGTAAAAAAAAGAGCTCTTTTCTCTAGACTTCTTATGCTGTTACTTTATTTTTGAGGAAGTAAAAATACAAAATAACGCAAGGTTAAAGTGCCTACGTAAGAAAAAGTGAAGAAAATAATCTACCAGATGTGCTAGATGTCAACTTTCAAAATTCCCAGCAATGATTGGCTAGAGATTCTAGAATTTGAATTCTTGAGGACAGCAATACAAATAAAAAAAATCAATAAGTATTTGGTTTAATTGAAATGATCCACGATAACATATTATATATTCACAATACAGCATCGTGTAACGTTCAAGATGGCGCACTTTCTGGCAGTGAAGGAAAATTGATTTTTCCTGCATTCCCAAAGCATTTTTATCAGGATAACCAGTAAGTAGGGTAAATATTTATTTATTTGCCATTTTCGAGGCTCAGTTACCCTGGATTGTTGCATATAGCCCTTCTCAATCCATACTCTATTGCAGCAACATTATTACAGGTAGTCCTCGCCTTACAATCATAATGCAGGCCAAAATTTCAGTTGCTAAGTGAGATGGTTGTTAAGTGAGTTTTGTTCCATTTCATGACCTTTCTTTCCACAGTTGTTAAGTGTCTCACTGCAGTTGTTAAGTTAGTAACATGGTTGATAAATGAATCTGGTTTCCCCATTAACTCTGCTTGTCAGAAAGTAGAAAAAGGTGATCAGTCACTAAACAAATGGTTGTAAGTCGAGGACTACCTGTATATTTAACTAGAATTCTTAATTATGTAAACCCAAACAGAGTGACAAAATTCAGAAGATTCAAAGTATGACTTCATTCATACAATATATTAAGGGCATTTTCTCATGGCCATATTAATCTTCATTCTGTTCATCTTTAATTTGGCCCTCAAAAATAATAATGCCAGAATAATTTCTGGTGCCTGAAACCCTAGCCATATTCTCCCTCAGAATATACTACAGGAGATCGGTACTATCCTTACAGATTTCATGCAGGACAAGTTAAGGAAAATGAATAATGGATTCCTACAATTCACTTCTCCTCCAACTGAGCACCAGTTGCTAGTGGGAAAAATTATCAACTATCAACTCCTCTTCATAACCTGGAATGGTGCTGGAGTTGAGGAAAAAGTGAGTTTTGAAAGATAGGAAAACAAATTTGTTCACGTTTGCTCTGTCTTCATGCATGGGTTCAAAGGGACTCAACTATCAATTAATTGCCAAAATCCTTTGACAACCTAAAGGTATATCATTTTTAGAATAGTGAGATATCTTCTAACTATGGTTAGCAGGATGTGAGGATAATCCCTAAACTTTAATGTGCTTTATTGTTGTTATATAAACCCAGATAATGGGCTTGAATTTATGCAAACTAAGCTAATTATAATTTATCAACTAATTCATGGTTAAGCAAACATGATTTAACATGGTAAGTAAAGTATGTTTGTGTACTGGGTTATTCAGTAAATAAAGCAAGCAATGAATCTTCTTTTAAAAATGTCTTATGTGATTATGACTTCTGTATATCTTAGTTAGTATAGACATTCATACTTTATGCATGTTCCATAACATTTATCTCATCTTTCACTAGTCTATGACAGTCTTCTTATGCTGTTTGAATTAAGTTTTTCAGAAGCAAATCTAAAATCTCACTGGGTTTTGTTAGAGAACTAAAATTATTATTATGTGTACATGGGAGGAAGGTTACGTGTATTTAACTGGATTTCAATATAATATGCATGGCAAGATGGAAGAAACAAATTACCTCTTTGTTTTGTTTATGGGTTTGTGCACCAGTGCTTAATTCGTGGTTTAATTTTCAACTAGAAATCACTCAATGTTTTCTCAACCTAGGCTCTGCATTTGGACTTTATCTGTTCCAGAAGGGAGGCATATAGTGTTGAATTTTTCTCATTTTGATGTGGAGCCAGATGCATTCTGTGATTATGATTCTTTGTCAGTGATTTCTATGGATGATAGACTCATTGGTAAGTTTCTTCTTCAAAATGTATAGCCAAAAGCTGGCTTCTAATGAAAAACAAAGGATTCTGTTATTAACAGCAATAGCACTTGGACTTATATACTGCTTCACAGTGCTTTACAGCCCTCTCTAAGAGGTTTACAGAGTCAGCCTTTTCCCCCCAACAATCTGGGTCCTCATTTTACTGACGTAGGAAGTATGGAAGGCTGAGTCAATCTTGAGCCGGCCAGGGTTGAACTGCCAAACTGCTGGCAGCTGGCAGTCAGCAGAAGTAGCCTGCAGTACTGCATTCTAACCACTGCTCCACCATGGCTCTTTGTTGACGTTTTCATATGATTTCTTTGACCATCAAAACAATGTACTATTCAAAAGTCAGCATTACTTGACACTTTATTGAATTGAACCTGCAAAGAAAATTTAAAGCTGGGAGTTTTATGGCATGGAAAAAATTTTTTTCTTCATCCATATATTCAAAGTGGTAAGAATGTTTCAACAAATGACACATTTTTTTAATTAATCTCTGAAAGTTGTAAGGGATGAATGTGCGACCAGAATAATAATAATAATATCCATGTCTATAAGAATCAATATCTTCATTTCTACAACTGTGCCTTTTAGGGAAATTGTGTGGAATGGACCTTCCACTACCTATTTTGATTGGTTCAAACAGCGTAAGATTGAAATTTGTCTCAGATAACAAGGAAGAAGGAACTGGATTTACCATGACATACCGAGCTATTAAGCCAGCTAGTTTTCTAGGTAAATATTAATGCTCTCGATCAGTCCATTGTTTTTCCACGGACCGGAGAGTGCATGGTTTTGTGTGCTGCCTGCATCTTGTGGATGGGCTTTGCTTGTTTGTGCGGACTGGTTGCTGGCATGCTACAGCCCGGTACCGGTCCACGGACCGGGGGTTGGGGACCCCTGCCCTATAATGGTAGTATTCAAAGAGCAATTTTGTACAATTTTAATGTACAATACATCACAAATATATGCATATATTCCATAGTGTGATAGGACAATATAACCTTCTAAATGTTTGAAACAGGTTATTTCTCTGTGTCATATAATATGTGGATATATGCATAATTCTGTATTTATTTATTTATGTCATATTTGTGTAGTGTATATTGGAGGTGGTGACCCTTTGAGAGCTATATGCAACAAAATTTCATTTTAATGTATGCTGATTAATGTACATTCAAAGTGACAACAAAGTTGTTATTCTATTCTATTCTATTCTATTCTATTCTATTCTATTCTATTCTATTCTATTCTATTCTATTCTATTGAAGAAATTTTGGTTTCTTTTTAGATTCTGGCTGTGGATCTCTAGCAGTTCTCTTTAAAGAAGGAACAGTGCAAAGCATGCACTATCCTGAAGCATATAATAATCTGGCAGAATGTCAATGGATTATTCATGCTCCAAAAAATCATGTTGTTAAGGTATAAGTCACATGCATAAAATATTTCTTTCAGTCAGAATTTATGCATGTTTGAGTTGGTTCAAATGTTCAAAGTAGCACTTTGACAGCTTTTCTATTCATGAATTTGATTTTATATTTTTATATATATATATATATATATTAACTGTGTATTTATATTAGATTTTTTGAGTCCAACATTTTTAGTATCGAGACTGGCTATCATCAGCCTGGTTTTATCCTATGTCTCTGATTACATCCTATAAGTAAATGTTTATTTCTGTATCAATCCTGATCGTTGAAATATTAAAAATTTGGGTTATATTAAACAGTAGTAAATTAAACTCTAGATCTGTTTTGAATTAAATATTTGTAAAATGATTTTTAAATATTTTAATGATGTGCAACTCAATCTTCTGCATATTTTCTTGGAAAGAGGAGAATAGCAATTGCCCGTCCTTTGTTGAATGACGATTTTCTTAAGCACTATGTTTGACCAGTGGTTTAATTGTTTGATAACAGTAAGACCTCTAAGAAAAAGAATAGAAAAACATTTTTATTTAAAATCAAACTCCTTTGTTTTGCATGAATTTTAGTTCTTTCCTGTTTTTATTTTTCCGAAGCTTGTCTATGAACACTTTGAATTGGAAGAAAATGAAGACTGCACTTATGACTCAGTGACAGTCTACGAAAATGTTGCAAAGGAGAAAGAAATAGGTTTGTTATGTTCCTTTCTGAATTGTGGGTTGATTCAGATCTAATAGTTCTTGTGTATGTACAGAGAGGAACTAAATTAAGAATGCTGGTATAGTTGATTGGCTTTATAGGTGCCAGCTATCAGCTGCAAAATACATGCTTTTCCATTTACCTTTCCCTGAGTTCTTCTACCATCATTTGCAGTACGGTAATAAAAACACTGCAGAACCTTGTATGGCCCTATTTTGTAGATTATTGAGATAATGCAGATGAAGTATCCTCCAGTAATTCTATGTAAAGTACAGATATTGTTAGTCTCAACTTGGGACCTGAGCTAAATAAATGGAATATGGCTGAAAGAATGTATGGGTTACTCCAGGTAGGATAGAACTAATTTTTGCTTTGCTCCCTGGAAATAATTGAAGTCAAAGACAATCAGTAAGCTGAGAGGGGCTATAGCAAATAATTCTTAGAGGGCTGGACCAATGTTCAGTTTAAAAAACCCAGTTTGAGCAGAGACTGTCTTAAGCATGGAGGCAAAGGAGGCAGCTGCTTGTACCTCCTCAGGTACCAGCAGTTGAGGAATAGGGTAACTTGAGTAATGGACCAGATTCTTGTGAAACTGAGGCAGGACTCTTGTGGACACTTTCCCCCATACCTAGGTTATCAGGTACATTCCACTTCATTAAACCTGCCTAATGACATACAAGACACACCAGGCAGGAAGCTTCAGAAAAATGAAACACTCATCTTCAAATCAAGGAAAGAAAACTCTTTAAAGATTCAAGTGGAGATTAAGAAAAGCAAGTTAGATGGAGAGACTCAGAAAAACTTATTGTGGAGGTTCTGGCTCAGAAATTAGACAAATAGTATCATTGCTCGAAATCCAAATAGCACCAGGCGCATACGATCTCTCAGGATATTCCTGAATAAAAATGCTTCTTTAAATTAATTGAATTTGACAGCAGGATGTGATAAAGCTAGATACTGGAATTATGAATTATTCCGGTGTTTTATTATGTATTTCAAATTCATCATCAGAAAAAATAATGATACAGAAATCACGTCTGCAGTGTAACTTGTCACTTTCTCTTATCAAAAAAGTTAAAATCAGGATAATTATTACCTGATTACTCAATAGAGTTAATTATACCTTTGAATAATACCTGAAGTTTTACAAATGTTAAAAGGGGTGGAAACATTACAATAAAATAGCATAGGGCACCAAAGGTGCTGGAAACTCACAGGCACAGCTTGACATGTGTCTTTCAATATTAGAGGGTCTTTTCCTGGTTCTTTAACAGGTTGGATCAATAAAATCGACAAAGTCTAATATTAAGTTATTGACAATTTCAAAGTAATTGACATTGAATGGAGCAGGTAACCAAGCAAAACCTACTATAAACACACAGCTACAAACATTAGTTGTATCTTCTATATACAGTATGTATGTAGAATGCTCATTCATTGAGAAGATTTTAGTATTTTATCTTTTAAAAAGTAGAAGTTTGCTGTTATCATCTTACCATTCATTCATTCATTCATTCATTCTTCATTTTCTTAGCTCGATCATGTGGATTTGCTGTCCCAGCACCAGTTTTGAGTTCCTCTAACACCATGCTTATCCAGTTTCATTCTGATGAAACAGAGACCTACAGTGGGTTCAAAGCCGTATTTTTCTTCATTGATGTTGCAGGTAAAAAAAAATTGTTTGTGTGTACAGTATTTGTGTCTTAGTTCTGCATACATGTGCATAGTATATCTTGTCCACTTCAGTATGTTGTTTATAGCAGCAAACTGCTAGATTTCAGTGGATCATTAATACATTTTTATTCTAAATCAAGTCATAATTTATACTTTAATCACATTTCTCCTGCCTTTCTAATGTAATACTTGAATTAATGAAGTGAAGTATAAAGTTTACCAGGTCTGGAGCCTATCCAGAATAGTGATTAATACAATCACCCAGTTTAAACTAGTGCAATTTATCACGGACAGATTTATATCACCATAACCATATCTAGATGAAGCCACAAAATTGTTAGCATGGATGGCTTCTAACCCTCAGATCATATTCAGAACTCAGTCCCTGGAATGTCCAGATAGATAGGGGTGGAAACATTCTTACTTGAAAAATTAAGACAGGGCCTGTGAATCAGTGCTGACAATATTGGGCTAGATGGTCCACTAATGGCTTGGCATAAGACATTATCTGAAATTGCTCTGTCTTGCTCCTAATTAGCTGGTCATGGTGGCCACTGTACTGTATTTTGGAGTCAGGTTTAAAACCTGCTACTCTAAATTTACCACACTGTCTTCTATGCATCTAAATCATGGTGCATGGCATATCTTAAACCTGATTTTCCACAACCTGCTACTCTTCAGATTTGGGCATTCAATATTAACAGCTTCAGACTGAGGAAATCTGGTCCTAAGTATTAAGAGAATGAAGCAATGGTGATACTAATTAACAGGGCTTTTTTTCTCATAGAACGCCCAGAACGGAGTTCTGGCACCTTTTTTGGATGGAACCATGTAGGGTAGGCAAGGCAGCACTGCTAATTAAGAACCACTATTATACTAATATTGATTTCATGTACCAATTTCATCTGACATTCCAGGTTCAAGCTGTCCTTTGTACTGATACACCTTTAGTGTAATAGCACAGGTAAAATATGTAAGTGTAATTAAACCACGGTGCTCCAAATTACAGACCATAAATTAAATCAGTTACTTCTCTGCATATACATGTAGTTGTAAACTGAATTTTTATCTTTCCTGGTGAAAGCTGAATAACATTCATTACAAGAATTCTGAAAATGCCTCTGTGTGCTTGTTCTTCTGGTTTTGTTAGATTTAAACATAACAAATTCGAGCAGTGGACTGATACTTGAAGAAATCAGTGAGCCTGCAAATGAAACAGACATGCCTGGTAAATATGCTTCTCATGGGAATCTCTTTAATAGCCCCAAAGAAGGGGGAAAGGAAAGCAAAGAGAAATCCAGAATTTAATTTGTCAAATATTCTGGCATAAATATGACATATACTATAGCCTAACACATGCAAAACAATAATTATGCAAAATTTCTGTAAGCATTCTATCATCACTCACCAAATCTAGATGGAAACTGTGTTATGCTAATACGTAATTCATGGATGAACCCACTTATTTAAGAATGAACCTCACAGATTAGAAACCTGAATTTTTGTAAATTATTTTATAGAATATTGGCCAATCAGAACTTCAATCTATTGGATTACACAAAGGGGTCCATTATACAGGTAGTCCTCGACTTACAAGCAAAATTGAGCCCAACATTTCTGTTGCTAAGTGAGACATTTGTTAAGTGAGTTTTGCCCCATTTTACGACCTTTCTTGCCAAAGTTGTTAAATGAATCATTGCAGTTGTTAAATTAGCAACACGGTTGTTAAATGAATCTGGCTTTCCCATTGACTTGGTTGGTTAGATGTCGCAAAAGTGGGTGACATCCCCCTGGGACATTACAATCGTCGTAAATACGAGTCAGTTGCTAAGCATCTGAATTTTGATCATGGGGATTATGGAAATGCTGCAAAGATCGAAAGTATGAAAAATGGTCATAAGTCACTTTGTTCAGTGCCATTGTAACTTCGAACGGTCATTAAATGAATTGTTGTAAGTCGAGGTTAAAAAAACTGACCTAGCAAATAGTCTCACCAATCCCTGCTGTAAAGATCCAGCTGTATAATATTAAATTGATACAAGCTACTCCTAAACCAGGGATGTCAAACTGCCGGCCCATGGGCCGGACACGTCACCAGGAAACCACGCCCATCCCATTGCTGGCAATGGGGAAAAAGCTCCGATACATTGCGCAACATCACGTGATGTCGCGAGTTTGACGTGTCTGTGCCTAAGCAATCTAAAGAGTCAGTGAAGGGTATTATGGATTATAATATGTTTTCCATGAAGAATGTTGTGCTCTACATTTACATTTTCTCTGTTAACAGATGAGAGTTGTGGATTAGCATCCAACCAGCCAAGATTTCTCTTTAGTCGGATAGTTGGTGGCGAGGAAGCTGTGCCACATTCCTGGCCTTGGCAGGCCAGCTTGCAGATTTTGGATGAAAACATCTGTGGTGGAGCTGTTCTAACAAGAACCTGGGTGGTTACTGCTGCTCATTGTTTTAAAAAAGAGTAAGTACAATATGGATATTCTAGTTTTGAGAGGGACTAAGTCTATTCAATGTGGAAAACATACCAATAAATGCATACATTAGAATGCAATGTTCTGTATATCTACTCACAATTGTCCAGATAAGTAGACACATTGACTAAAGCCAGGGTGACTTAGCAATAATCTAACTTAAATCTGATTTTTTTTTGCATCTCTAACAAACATTTCCTGGATTACAAGTTTTCAGAGAATTATTTTGTAATAATGTAAAAACAGTTATATTACTTATTCAAGGTTTGATTTAGCCAAATAACCATCTAATGGTGAGTCTGAACTATCAGTTTAAAACATGGGAGATGGGTTAACTAACAAGTTCTATAAATATTATATATTTTTGAAGAAAATAAAGAGTTGCAGTAGTTTGTTGACCCTATGCTTAAAAACACTTTCTCTTATGCATTTTTCTTTGTGGCTGTAACAGCACAAAATGTAAAGTATTTATCCAACTAAGTTTCAGTCATCAACAACCCTTTTTAGATTTGACAAATTCAGTATTTTATCCACTTATGTTATTATGTTAAAAATAAAATTGATTTTTTTTCTGGCAGCTCTTGAGCTTTCTCTGCTAGTGCAAGAGTTACTTGCACTAGCAGTTACTGGGGAGCTTGTAACAATCCCTATATATTCATGCATACAACAGTATTTCAATCCTGTTAATCAAGATCTAACTGAAAGATGTAAGATAACTTCGTGACTGGATGACGGCTTATAATAAAAAGATTCTTTCTCTCTCCATTGATATGGTTGAAAAAAAATCTTTAAAATCATTGGGAATAGTCAACTGTGTAGTTATAGAAGCAGACTATTTTCAGGGCCTCATCTTAAAACCGAACATCACTCTTTATATTAGGTAATTTACTTCTTAGAACTTATGAACCATTACTCTGATAAGAAATTAACTTGGGCTTTACATAAGCTACTTACTCAACATTTTCCTACCAAATTATTAGCAGCAGTGTTGTAAAATAAATGGAAAATTGATAATTGATAAAATTTGCATGTGTGCTATTTCCCAAAGTATGTATAGCCCAGGGGTAGGCAACCTCGGCTCTTTTATGA
>JANHFS010009094.1:3366-13973 GCA_032467975.1 Trimeresurus albolabris
TTCACTTCTCATGGGTATACAATGGGTGGTTTGATTCATACATTGTATCCAGGCGCAATGCGCATTAGGTTAGTCACATACTACTGATATCAACGCTGCAAATACTGTATATTCTTGCTTTGACAATGTGCAGAACTGTCTGGTATTTATAATGACACATCATTATTCTACTGATTGTTCATTATTCCACCTTAGTGGGAAAATGGTTGTGGAGTTTAAGAAACCTGTGCACACTTTGAAAATGGTACAGACCTTGTGTGAACACAGCATCTTTCTCCTGTTTTTAAAAAAGCTCAATTATTGACAGGCTTTTTAATCAAACACTTTCTGAATCATTTTCATGGTATACAGCATCCTAGTATTGGGCAATTCTGCCAAGTAATCTACTGCTTATTAGCTAACTTCTTGTTGTGGGGTTTGTCTTTGTTCATAGGAAAATATAGTTGTAGGGAGTTTCAGTGTATTCAAGTCTAGGAAAAAGTGTGTGTGTATCTATGGCAATTAAGCATGGCAATTTTTTTTCTTTCTCTTTCTTCTTGGTTGGGTCCTTGACTTCTCTTTTAGAGCAAGTGTTTGGGATGAACCAATTCTGTGTGGTCTGGCTGTTTAGAAATTGGTTCCTTCTCCCACATTGTGAAAATACCTGATTTATTGTTCATTACACAGAGAACTGCAAACTAATTCAAGACAAAGTATTTCTTTATACATTACATTTATACCCAGAATAACATACAACAGAGTTCCCTTTGAATGATCAGAAGAACCTTTGTCTAAGATAAGTTAAGAGTCAGTTGGTTTTCCTATATTTATTTCAGCTGTTTTTGATACCAAAGGTGAATGAAATTAATTTGAAATTGAAAATATGATGTATGGCCGAAAAACACAGTACAGTGGGTTTGTAATGTCAAATAGTAGCTTACTAGAAAACTAGACACAGTTTAGAGAGAAGAGGATGACAGAAGAATAGAAAAGTACAATTTGTATGACTGGCTCCTGATTTCACAGAGAGTCAACAATTAGCACCACATTTCAGCAAGCATAAGGTCTTGCTCAATTCAGCACTGTCAAGATGTTCTCTGTAAAGAAGAGCTATAACAAATGAACAGCCACAGGCGTACATTTTTTTTAAAAAAAATTATTTTCAATGAACTCAGATTCACTCAATGTGATTTTAAGACAGTAGTAATTTTGTCGCTTTTGGCTCTTATTTGTACCTGCAGAAAAACTGCACTCTTTAGCTTTTTGTTCTGTTTACAGGTTCCTCCTTCTGAAATTCTTATTGTAGAACTTTGTCATGATTGTTTTTACATTTAGTCAGACAAAATTATAGTGAATATGCTGTTTGTTGCTTTTTTTGGCAATTTGTTTTTTAAAAAAACTCTTAAATTCTTATATTAAGAATTATAGCAAAAAAATATTGTACAGTTCAACACTCAGTTTACAAAAAATAAAAACATTAGCCAAACATAAGAAACAACAAAAATAAAAGTTAAATATGGCAACTCCAACATATTAGGATTCAACTTCCGTCTGCTCTCTCTCTCTTCAACAAAGTGGGATTGGAGGTGGCTGATCACCATTAGATCTGGTCACGGCTTTTTCAGAAATAGGTGGACCATAATCTCTTTCAATGCCATTGGGAAGTCCCCTCTTGCAAAGCAAAAAAAAAAAAAAAGTTAATAGGAGATCCAGTTTGAAAAACTGAGTTTTCTGCAGTTATTTCAAGAAGAAAACAACCTGTTTTTTGTCTTGGGTCATTGGGATAGAAACTGAGATTGGATGATATCACCTTCAGTTCTCTGGTCACTTTATAACTTCTAGTGGTATCCCATGCCCAAGGAGATAGGATGGTCTGCCCTAGGCAACTAATGGACCCTATGGGTTTTCAAAGAGATCTTGGTGTTTTTCCCAAGGATGGGTAGACAGACCTTGGACACTGCCTGGAATAGACATTTATTAAGGAACTTAAAGCAGAGGCTCCTCTGAAGCGTCTCATTGTGGGTTGATCCTGTAGTGTTCTTTGTTGTCTGAGGAACTTTGGGATATGAACCCCCAGAAGAGAGACTTAGCGTATCTTTGAAGGAACAAGACTGGATTCAACCATGCATGAGCAAGAGCCCATATTAGAAATTATGTTGTGGTGATAAGGGCAGAAAAAACCTTGTCATTTTATTGGTTGTTTTGTTTGTTTGTTTTTTGAATTGGCAGATAGTCATACATCATCCTCTTTTGAAGTGACTTGTGTTTTGCTAGGAAGAGATAAGCCATAGAATTATTGTGCCACATTGTACCACAGATATAAAAGGGGAGAGCTTTTGCTGTGACATCACAAAGTATGTTTCATCATTTTGACGTCACCTAGCAGCAAAATAACATTTTTAATTTAATATTAAGTTTGGATTTCATTTTGTGCAAACTATTAAGAAAAATGTATAAATAAGCTTTCTATGATAGTAACATATCTGTTGTGAGTTTTTTTAAGGCTTTCTGATTTGTTTATTTATTTTTTATTTATTTTTGGTGCAAAACTTTTCCACTAGCTGTGATTGGGAATAGTTAACAATTTAAGTGTAAGTTTACTGAGTAAATTAGAAAATATCAATCACCAAAGCCATCACCATCACTATCACCACATCCTCCTCCTCACCGTCATCATCACTATTCCCATCATATTGCTAATAAATTTTCATTATGCAGCAAAGTCTTCTCACCTTTGCATAAACATTTAAGCTTTTATAACATTACATTTTAATCCCTTTAATGTTCTGCACATAGCTTGTTGGTTCTGAGCCATGTTCAGTCCTGAAAATGGTATAAAGTTCTATGGTTTCTTGGTTGGATGGACCATTAATAAGACATTACTGATTTTCCAGAGTCTGAACTTATTTTGTATTAAGGTTTATAAGGCTTCTATTGGCCTTGGGAGTATAATTAAAGATGGTAGATTTAGCTTCTAATGCTCTGAATTGTATTTAAAAAACAACCAGGCTTCCCATTGTCCCATGTGACAGAGATGAACTTTTTACATTATCATTTGTTCCACAAGTATGAATCTCACAAGCATATACAGTACATTATGTATTTTCAGTTGTTATTTTATGTTGCTGTCCTTTTCCTTGGGAAATTTAAGCCTGAGTGTGTTTCAAGTCATGATTTTTCTGTATGAGCTGCCATTTGAAGGAAGAATAGTATTGTTACTAAGGTTAAAACATTAATCAAGACCCTTAAATTGGATGCATATCACTATAAGCAACTTGGATTTTTTTCTAGTTTGTTCACATCATTGGCCTGGTTTTCACATAATGCTAAATCGTTAAGCCACATTGTGATAATGTGCTCCAGGAAGCATCCATTATGGTTTAATCATAACTGATGGTAATATGGTTTGTTTGTTTTACCTGAGCAAGATGTATGAAGGAGAAGTATTGTCAACACTTGGTTCTACAATTAAAATTAAATGTTGAGCAAACAGAAGCTTGCTTTCTTTGTCATGTGTGTTATTAGTTTACTTTGTATTTCCAAATAAATGAATTATTTGGCTGTGTTACATCTGTTAACTGTGATCTATTTGTCTTCCTTTCAGGCATTTTTTGTTCAAGACATCATCTGGAACAACTCCTCTCTTCAGTAGTTCTTCCCCTGGATACCCATTGACCTCAGGAACAGTTTACACACCACCTCCCCGACTGTTACCTAGAAATACTTTCTCCAGAAATGCATTCAAGCTGAAAAAGCCCTCTAAATACTGTAGCTGGAAGTGTGCTGCTTTATCAGCTATTGCTGCTGCAATCTTGCTTGCTATACTGTTGGCCTATTTCATAGGTAAGTCCCATCTTTCAAGAAATCACACATGATCTGTTGAATAATGTCATGTCAGTCCACTGGGCTCTTTCTCATGCAAAACCAAAAAAGTATTTCTAAAATCATGTTCTCTTTATACTGAAAGAAGAAGGGCTGGATTTTTAAAATGAAATAACAGAAATACACTGCTTAAGAGGCAATGCCTTAATTTTGTTCTATTTAGCTAAATTATATTCATGGCAAAAGGAAAGTTAGCTATACATTTCTGATAAATCAGACAATGGTTCTTATAGTAGCAGAGCTCACTGCCAGCTACTTTAAGATTCAATCCTATGTAGTATATAATGATTAGGGAATTGGTTTAGTACCCCCCAAAAAAATCTTAAATCCAAGTCAACACTTTGCTGTGGAAATTAACTAGACAACTAGAAGCAAATGCTCACTGTCTCTCAGATTAACTTCCTTGGAAGTTTGTCTTGCTATTGTTGTTGTTGCTGAAAGGATAACATTTGAGGAAGTAATACTATATGATTTCTAAATAAAAGAAGATGGGATCAAAATGATAAATGCAATATATAAACTTTGAATGTTCGTGATTTGATTAGTTATTCATAGCTAATATCTGATTTCTATCCTTTCTATATATTATAAAATGACTGTAAAAATAATAGTGTAGTAAGACTCTGTGAATATTGAAAATAACTTGGCATATATTCCAAGTTGAATATAATGTTATATTCCTTCTCTCATTGTTATTTCTGAATCATGCCAAAATATACCTTCCATTTTCTTCCTATTATATTCCATGTTTTATTATCCATATAATAGGTACTCTCATATAAATTCAAGTTACATAAAACACTTATGTAACTTTCTTCTTTTATCTCTGTAGTCTTTCGTTGTTACACTGCATTGTTTATTTCTGAAACAACTTGTGTATTATACTATTATCTTATTCTGATATTTTCTTTAAGTATACAATAACAAGACATTTTGGTATTCTTCCTCCATAATTGTAATGACAGCCATAAATCTGCAACTTCTATTGCTTCCTTTGTTCAAATCATCATTTGATTACATAGTAAGAATATTCTTCGAGGTATCAATGATGTGCAAACATGGTACCTGGCAAGCTTATCATAGCAGTGCATTTTGTTTCTGGTACATTTATTGAGAAAAATGGAAAGAAAACACCAAAATATATGTGAAAATATATGTGAGGGAAATAAAGAAATATGATTCAGACTGCATAGTAATATTTTTAATAGAAAATTGGGGATAGCACCATTACCTCTTCCTTGGACTTTGTTTTGCACTTTTATGTTAATTCTGTCAAAAATATCCCTAATAAATATGATTAGACTTGTTCTAGGTAAAACTGTACAGCATTTCAATGTTCTCTTATTTTGTCTGATACAAATCACAAACTCAATTTGATGTCTATGGATATTTATGTCAGTAGATGTTAAATAGCAAAGTTCAGAAATAAAACAGTTTTAATACGGATATTAAATAGGATTGGAATTCAAGATAATTTGTCTGAATTTCCTGTAGAAATCTGAGACAGAGAGAATAAAGAATGAAGTTAAATTTTATTTAATTTTGTTGTGATTAGCATACAGATAGCACTTTTTCATCACTTTTGCTTTTAAACATATTTGATAAATTCTAATTTAAATTGTCTACTTCATTTATAACTTTGTAAAAAGGAAATGATTGAAATATATTTTCTGCCCTCTTCTGGAAGATACTGAAATACCTCTATGTTCAGTATTCAGACTTGGAAGTAATTGTATTATGAGCCATACCAGTCAGATTGATCAATGCTAGCAACCCCTTGATACAGAAAATGTACACAGGATTAGAGCAACATCTAGTAAAGAGCTAAATGAATTTATAAATATTTGTCCCAAAAGTGAAATGCACCATCACATGGATGCATTTTTATCAAGTTGCAGATGGTATGCTAATATTTTAATTGGCCCTCAGTAAGAGAAGATAAGAATTAAGGCACTGAGGTAGAATGATAGAATCCGCAGAGAGTTTTGGGGGCTGGTTAAGGTTACAGATTTTTAGTTTTTTATATGTTTTTATAGTTTTAGTTTTATTGTTGAAAACCACACAGTTGTTTTAAAATGAATAGCCATGCAATTTTTGTTTAAAACAAAGAAAATTCCAAGTTCTCTTTTAAGGCAAGGATGCAAAATTTGTGAAATACCACAGGCTTCTGAAATACAACTCCCATCTTCCCCAGCCATAGTCATTAGGAAGGACACAGGGACTTGTAGTTCAGCTATAGATCTACTATGGATGGCTGCAATCTTCTATTCTTTTAATAAGAATTTCTTCATGATTGAATTGCATAATAAAATATACTTGGTGATAAATAAACCTAAATTCCTTGAACTTCAGTATTTGTAATGTGTTTTTAAACTATGCAGCAAGTTTTGAAGATGGCATATTTTGCCAGCAGTAACAAACTAACATATCAATTTGTTTTGCTCAGAATGAAATAAATCAACAACTGCCATCATGTTTCCATTTTTATCATGGTTAAAATATATGCAAAGGCAACCTGAGAAAGCTGCATATTCTCAGAGTCTTGAGACTCTGCTCCAGCCCTTTGAGATAAGACATTACATTTACACCATCATACTCCACAAAGGGCTCCTACAAATGTTTTTGTCAGGTCTATAATGTATATGGCTTTCTTTCAAAATGTGTGTATACTCATTTATGAACACTTTCTAGGAAATCTCTTTACTTGATGGTAGTGAGGCTAGAGAAGTTGACTTTATGCCATCTTGTATCTGTGAAATAGGTATTAATTCTTGTACTCTATTTCAATAATATTGAAATAGCATTATCTGGTTATAATAATAATGCACTGATTTTGAATATTGGAGAAAAATAAATGCAAGAACACAAGATTAAAAAGTAGTTACAGGGAGTAGTAAAAGGGAAGATTTAAAAATATGAAAGCACTATTTCTGCAGAAGACAATATAGTTTTACTATTATAATTCATACAATATTATGCTTTCACAGCTGTGTAACACTTTCCATTTGCAATAACTTTGAATTAGGAACTGTTGCACATATGCCCTGAGCAAGCAAAAGTATTGATTCGATCAAAATCTTTCTTTCTGGAGTTTCTTACTAGGAATAGTTTTGTCAATTCTGCTAACCTTATATGAGGTTATTCATGTTGTTGCATTGTGTTCTGCAAGCATCAGCACCTTGTGTCAAAACCTTGTCAGCACCATGTATAATTTTTCAAAATTCCCTAAACCTAAAAGTTATATGATTGGTATTTAGCCTGTATAAAATTGAGGTACTCAGAAATAGTGGGTCAGGGGTCTGAACAATATAAATACAGAATTACGCTTTCTACAGTTAGACTCAACACTTACTCTAGATCCTTTTTCGTGCTTAGTTGTAGCAGTGAAAGCACTTGCTGGTTCAATTTGCTTTCAGTTCTTTCCTTAGCGAACTTACAGAATTAGAAAGTCACCTTGTCATTTTTGTTGCTATAATAATTCTTGCAAAATATAAAATGCTATGTTTCTAGTGTTCCTCTAAACCACTCTGACTCCTGTCAGTCAGACTTTGAGCTTGAAAAACCATCAGGCCATCAACATGTCACTGTGTTAAAAGCATGGCAATTTGGGGTACTTAGAGTTTCCTTTGGAAACAATAGAAGTATTATTTTCAAGGGAAACTAAAAGCTTGGCATATGGTTAAGGTCGTTCTTTAAAATTGATATGTTGAGACTCATACTGATGAATTTTAGAGTGCTGGGACTATTTTGTTGCCTTCCATCATGTGAAATAGACCTGGGTTTGGGAGGGGGTGGAGGAAGAAATGGTGAAGATCTTGCAGATATGAGATGTTGATCTAACAGACTTAGTTTATGTACAGAATAGAAGGAATACATTACCCACTTTTTGACAGAAAATTGGGAGTTTTTTTAATGTTCACCTTCCTCTTAATGTATAAATATAGTTTGTAGATATATTTGTGTGAACTCTCACTTCTAAATTAATGTAAACCTGCTGCATAATACTTCCCATAATTTGCTAAAAAGCAAGAAATACCTTGAAATACACTTCTACTCTCACAATCACATCATAGCTGTTCCCAGATACGATTATATATCCTGTCACTTCTTTAGCTACTGCCAGAGTCACAGTATCTGAGTGCTGCATGAGATTCATTTTCTAATGAAGCAGAGCACATTCAGTATTACAAGAGGCACTTGAAAGGGAACATCTTTACAACTTCTATATTTTTAAAGTAATTGATTTTTTTTCCCTGGGAAGTAACACACAATTGTTAACCAAAACCACTTATCTCACAAAAACTGTCTGATTTTTTTTTAATCTCCCTTCTTAGATATTAACATGTCCTGATTATTTGGTCCAATTCATCTATTAAAATGCTCATTATGAGTTAATAGGAAGTAGTTCTGGATTCTAGCCTAAAAAAGGCAGTCTTCAGGTTCCTTCCATCTGTTCTTAGTAACTGCAGAAGAAAAAGAACTGTGGATTGCTAAAATAATCCACACTTAAGGCCAATTGATCCAGAATGGGAAGTTCATGGCTACACTTTGAGAGAAGAGGTGTCAAGACGCTTCTTTATTTTTAGAATACCAATTTAATGTGGTATGACTATCAAACCATAGTTTCTCCTTTGCCATAAGGATTCTGCTGGATCAAGCCAAACTTTCAGGTAATTCTGCTTATGTAAGTATTTGATCCAGTTGTAATTACTACTCATTTACTACCGTTATAAGTTTGAACAGTCGCTGAATGGGTAGCCCTTAAATGAGGAACACCTGCATAACTTTTGTACATTTTTTCTGATATGTTCAGTATTATAGACCTAAGGAAAGCAGCAATATTTTAATTTCATTAGTATAGGCTTTCCCTTTCTTTGTTCATTGCCACCTGGCATCCTGTAGACCTACCTAATCTAGGAAGCTCAGAAATCCCATATGTAGAGCTGAAAACCTGAACAGCCAAAGTCATTGAAGTCAGGTATTCTTGTATATATTCATAAGAATAGGCTTCAGAAGTATTCATAGGTATTCATATTGGAAATTGTTATGATATGATCAAAGGGGAATGGAATATTTAAAAAAGTATTTTATAAGCTCTTCATGAAATACCTGTAAATTTCAAATAACACTGTTAGCTTTCTGTTCCATTAACCTATGCAGAGATAATTTCGGCTGAGTGTTTTTGTACTGTTCAAAGTATTTTAGCGTGTGTATGTAGGAAACCATACCCCTATTATTTTCATTTGGCTTTTTCAGAACCATTTGAATAAATTCCTCCCCTGTGGCCACTTCCATATTACTTGGAGAAACTGGCTTTGAGTTGGTTGCAAACTCTTACTCACAAGGGGTTACTAGTTTTCCATAATATAATTCCGAATATACTTTTAAAGAAGTTCTTTCCCTTTTCTCCCCATTTATTCCTCTCTCTTTTGTTAGATTACAATAAATACTGTTTTCACATCCAAAGTGAATGAAAAATTATGCTACAGACAATAAAAGCCACTGGTACGTGTTTATATTTTATGTTGATATAATAAAAATTTCACACACACATACAAACATTCAAACTTACAGTTGCACTTCAGTCTAGTAAGGAATTTCTTCTGAAAATGGAGGAGTTCTTTATTTGTAGCCATTTATTTAGACACAATTTTATATATAAAAAAGGGGAGAAAAATCAACTTGCCAGAATGAAAGCAAAAAATGTTATTAATAAAGTGGAATATTTGTAATTTAGGATTAACATGAGGAATCCTTGATGCTCTCTGAGCTTGCTTGTTTTCTTGCAGATGTTTTATTACCCAACACTGACAGGGCAAGCCACCAGAATATAAACTCACAACAAAGTACTCCTTACTAGCACTGATGATGTTACCTAGTTTGGATGATGAAATGTCTGCAAGAAAACAAGCAAGCTCAGAGAGCACCAAGGACCCTTTTAAAATTGACATACTGGTTAAACAAAGATCTTGATTAATTCCTCTTATGCAAATTATATGGTTTCATATAAAAAGGGAATAAAAATTGGGCCACTTGTCAAACAGTATTATACTCTGTAACTTTTAAGGAGTTAGATGCTATAAACTTGGTTTTAAAAGCTAATACCATTGATTTAAGGATTACAGAATTTATTCTAAATTCCTTAGGCTACTGAACAGATCATCATTTCACAGGGCATTTTCTGCCCTCTGATACCTTGCTTCTTCATTTGACCCTTGTGATGCGGCTTTCTTCTTGTGAAGCCCACAGAGTACTGTGGAAGAGGACCTAGAGCAGGACATTAGTGTCCAATACAATGATTAATATATCCCTGGTGCAATAAGGGCAATGTAGTGTTGTGATCATTTGGCTTGGAGTGCATGACCTCTATTTTTTAATTCTGTAGTTCCAAATGGTGATCTTGTTGGAGTGCTTGATTATTTAAAGGAGAAAGAATTTTAATTTAACATGTAGCATATATGACACGGAGATCCATGATTGGTTCTTTTTGTACTTTCTACATATCCATTTCAAAATTCAGTATGCTACTTAAATTAATCTGAGCAGCTAGTATAAGCTTTAACAGCGTAAACAATACAATGCTAATTATAATTGGAGCAAATACGTCTTCTTTTTTAAAAAGTTTTTTATTAATAAAACAGTTAAAACAAAAAAGGACATAATGTGGCGTTCCAGTATATATAATCCTAACAATTTGTTCCTTGTCATACATATAATTCCTAATCTCTATATATACATATTTTCCT
>JANHFS010009099.1:103563-124563 GCA_032467975.1 Trimeresurus albolabris
GGATAATAAAAACCAATACAAATAAATACCCATCTAAAATCCAATTAAAATATATTCAATGGCCTGTATTAAAATTATCTTATACCATCGTCTGTAACCAACTAAACTGTAGAAACATTATAAAGGAAGAACCAGAAATTTCAATATTTTCAGCACATTTACTACCTTGCTCATTTTATAAAGATTGGAGCTGTGCAAGTCATAGATTTCAGTTAAGAAATATGTATCTGATTGTATGGGAGTGTCTCACAATCTTGAAAAATATGTGACTTGCTGAATTTTATTCATACATGCACTGAAGGACTATTTGAAATCAATTTTAAAGCATTGCAGAACTCTAATCAAAATGGTATTTAGTCACTGTGGTTGTAGAAAATGTGCTGGCATATATTGAATGAAATATATATTGGAGCTGGCATTCTTCATTCATTTATTCAAAGAGATCTTCATTCAAGCAAGAGAATTCAGACACAGAGTGTGCCAACTCACCCAGCTTGTGCAGAATGAACACAGCAAAAAAATAGAATCCCCAGCTGTGTTTCTTCCCTGTCACAGAATGTGGATTGTGGAATACTGAAGCATTTATCACTCTGTTTGCTGGAGCCATTATGCTTCTTCATGAAGTTGAACAATTTGATCAAGTGTTGGAAATACACATTTGCTACTTGAAGGAATGTCAGAGAGTTGTGCAATATTTGGAGAATCTCTGATATATTTCTGGGCTTTTTATCTGAGAATTAATTCTGTTCTTTGCTTTAAGAGTAATAATGGAGAATTCTTTTGGTAGAATAGAATAGAATAGAATAGAATAGAATAGAATAGACCTTGGGGTCTTCTAGTCCAGCCCCCCTGCTCAAGCAGAAGGACCTATGCCATCTCAGACAAGTGACTAGCCTCTTCTTAAAAATATCCAGTGATGGAGTGCCCACGATTTCTGGAGGCAAACTGTTCCACTGGTTAATTGTTCTCACTGTCAGGAAGTTTCTCCTTAATTCAAAGTTGCTTCTCTCTTTCATCAGTTTCCAAGCATTGTTTCTTGTCCTGCCCTCTGGTGCTTTGGTGAATAACGTGACACCTTTCTTCTTGGTGAAAGCCCCTCAAGTACTGGAAAACTGCTGTTATGTTTCTCCTATTTCTTCTTTCTTTAGACTAGCCAAACCCAGGTCCTGCTGCCATTCTTTGTATGTTTTAGTCTCCAGGCCTTTAATCATCCTAGTTGCTCTTCTCTGAATTTTTTTCCAAACTCTCAACATTTTTTGTGTGATATGGTGACCAAAATTGGCTGCAATATTCCAGGTGTGGTCTTACTATTGTTTTATAAAGTGGTACTAATACTTCATGTGATCTCGATTCTATGTCTCTGTTTATACAACTCAGGATTGTATTAGCTGTTTTGGCGGCTGCTGCACACTGCTGGCTCATAGTCAAGTGATCGTCCATTAGGACTCCAAGGTCCTCTCACAGTTACTGTTTTTAAGCCAAGTCTTGCCCAATCTGTACTTCAACCTTTGAATTTTCCTGCCTAAATGTAAAACTTTGCTTTTCTCCACATTGAAACTCAGTTTCTTGGCTAGGGCCCATTGCTCAAGTTTTTCAAGATCTTTTTGGATCCTGAGTTTGTCTTCTGGGGTGTTGGTTACTCCTGCCAGTTTGGTGTCATCTGCAAATTTGATGAGTTCCCCTTCAATTCCCTCACCTAAGTCATTAATGAAGATATTGAAGAGTACTGGGCCTAAGATGGTGCTTACTTCTCTCCATGTGGATGTAGTGCCGTTAAGGATTACTCGTTGAGTATAGTTTGCCAGCCATCTACAGATCCATCTGGTGGTGATGTTGTCTATTCCACCTTTTTCTAGCTTGCCAAGGAGTAGATTGTACTCTACTTTATCAAATGCCTTACTGAAGTCTAAGTATACTACGTCCACAGTATTTTGCTGGTCTATGAGTTTAGTCACTTTATCAAAGAATGAAATAAGATTGGTTTGGCATGATCTGTTTTTAACAAAACCGTGCTAGCTACTAGTTATAACTTTGTTTGCTTCTAGTTGTTCACAGATCTGTTTTTTTATTATCTTTTCTAGGATCTTCCCAGGTATTGATGTTAGGCTGATTGGTCTGTAGTTTCCTGGGTCCGTTTTTTTTCCCCATTTCTTGAAGATGGGAACCACCTCAGCCCTTTTCCAATCCTCAGGTACTTCCCTGTGCTCCAGGATTTTTGAAATATGTGGTGCAATGGTTTTGAGATAACATCTGCCAACTCCTTCAGAACTCTGGGATGGGTTTCATCCTACCAGGTTTCTATAATGCCAATTATGTTATGCCCTCCCTCGTGTACTTTCTTCTTTTGTTTATTTTTTCTTTGAAAACATTTTGTTTCTCATCCAAGAAGAACTGAAGAAGCTTCTTGGATGAGAAGTGAAGTATTTTCAAAGAAAGGAAAAAAAACCCAAGAAGGTCCAACTGCCTTTTGGAAAAGCACCTGTGGGACTTCTATGCCGTTCTGATTCTGGATTTTATGGAAGCACTGTAGACATGAGCTTCTGCTCCTGTGGGATTATTTGGACTCGGAGAGCAGGAATTGCTGCAAATCCCAAGTAGCCTTCAGTGTGAGATTTAAGAGCTCACCAGGGATTATCAGCATGTGATCCTTGGGAAACCTAAAACCTAATGATGATCACATGGAGAAACTATTATCCTTCAGCTGGTACTGGATGCTAGAGACACATTAAAATATTTCAGATATTAAGGATTGTCTCCCACTTTGGAATAAGGATTTCTCCAACTTTGGAGGGAGGGAGGGAGGGAGAGCTTCTTCTGCAATATTTTTTTTTTAACCAGATAATTTTTAACTATAAGGAAAGGGGAAGTTCTTGTTTCACCTTAAGCCAGCTGAGTAATTTTGGGCCATTTACTTTCATAGGGTTGTTGTGTAGAAAATAGGAGAAGGAAGAAGTATTAGATCTGTTTGTTACCCTGAGTTATTTATAAAAATAATAAAGGAGGGATATCAATAAACAAAATAAAAAAATAAAATAAAAATCACACCTGCAAATTGACTTTTCCCACTCTGGGGATATCATGTCACTACCAGCAGTCCTCAAGCTATGGTCACAATTGAGATTGGAACTTGTGTTGTTAAGGGAGCCATCATTAAATGAATTATGTCCAATTTTATAACCTTTTATGGCACTTTTGTTAAACAAATCACTGTGGTCATTAAGTGAATCACGGGGCTGTTAAGCGAATCTGGATTCCCCCGTTGACTTTGCTTGTCAGAAATTGGCTGGAAAGGTCAGAATAAGAACTCAAGTGACCCCAGGATGCTGTAGCTATCATAAATACTCGCCAAGTGCCCAGATTTTGATACTTGACAGTGGAAATGCTTTGATGGTCATAACTGCAAGGATATAAGTCAGGGGTCCCCAACCCCAGGTCCGTGGACTGGCACAGCATGCTAGCAACCGGTCCGCACAAACAAGCAAAGCCCCATCCGCAGGATACAGGCAGCATACAAAACTATGCACTCTCCAGTCCGTGGAAAAACCTCTCTCCACGGAACCGGTCCCTGGTGCCCAAAAGGTTGGAGACCTCCAATATAAGTAACTTTTTGCAGTACTATTGTAAGTTTGAAAGGTCGTTAACCAAATGGTCGTAATTTGAGGACCACCTATAACTACTCCCTTGGCATTTTAAAAATGGATTTTTAAAAATGTATAGCTAACCTAGATACAAAAAAAAGGTCTTCGTCTTGATCTAGAGAAACAGCATGGGATAAAAAATGGAATTCTTTGATAGCACAATTTTGCAGGAACAGGGTCACTGATGGGATCATGGGCACTTAAGGTGGATGCACATCAAAGTAAAATTTTAAAGCATGCATTTTTAAAGTCCCCAAAAGAAAAAAAAATAGGCCTACCACATACTTACTCCCACATCACAAATCTTAAATAAATTCGGGTTGGATATAAATATGTGTAGACAGAGTGATTTAATATAATGCAATGGATGGGTTTTAGATGTCCATTTTCATTTGTCTGATTCCCACCGTAATAATGCAAGTAAACAACTCAATCGTCAGACCCGATCCTATAAAATCTATTTTTCCCACCCACTGCCTTCCTGCTTTATAATTCATTACTTATGTTGTTGTGATCTATTTTGTTGTTTATTATTTATGGCAGCCTTTATCATCTGGGGATGATGTATAATTTAAATTGCAGGACCACAAAGAAAGCTAGGATTGTTATAAATCTAACAGTACTAAACGGTCAATTGGTGTGCAAAGCAGTTTTCCAAGAAGACATATTTCTACAGATTCCATTGCATGAATTCACGTCTAATTACTTGTTGGGAGCCTGGCTTTTTTTTTTTAAATGAAAGCATGAAACTTTTAAAGCAGATAAGCAGGAATGTTTGCACAGTTGGGTAAAACGAGGCAAGAAGTCAGTCATATTCTTCCACCTTTGATCTTGCCTTTCTGATTGCCATTTTGATTTTTTTAAAAACCCTACAGTTAGTCCTCGGCAAACTACCTGAAAAAGAGGATTTGCAACCCAAATCTGAAGTTGCAATGGTTTCCCCTCCCCCACAGTCATGAGATTGCACTTCAGACACTCAGCAATACAATTTCATTTATGGCTATTTGAAGCATCCATTTGTGGCCGTTTGAAGTGTCCCGTGATGGTGTCTTGTGATAGTTTTGCCAAAAAGCAGCACTTCTGGTTTTTTGCAGAGCTATATCATAGTGAACAAAGGCTTTGCTTAATGATTCTGGTGTGTACTTAATGACCACCAGAAAAAAAAACATAATAAAGTTAGGTCACTCACACAACTGACCCTTTTTTATGATGCTTATAACTTACGAGCTTAATGGGCAGGTTCCATTACGGTCATAACTCAGAAACTATCTTTACATTTTGTGGAGAGCCTGTATTCTGAAAAGTAGACATGTGGTTCTCCAAGAATTCATTCAAAGTGCTGCATATGCTTCTGTGTCATTTCCCATCACCTTTTCTTTCAGTAAATCATTTTTTTCTCCCGAAAGGCTTCATCTCATGCATGAGTCCTCAACATGTAGTATTATGCAAAGCCTGTTTCTCTGCAATTTTATTTTTCATGCAACTGTAATAACTTCTTTTTGCTGGCCAATGTTTGAAATAAAATTCCTTTTCTTTTCTTTCTTTTTTTTTCTGTTCATGTTTTCCTAAACATAAGTAGTCCTAACATTCTGTGCTTTTCTTTCTCTCACTTCCTTGGTCTTTTTCTTGAGCCATTTGGGTGAATTTTCCAGCAAAGTAAATAGACATCAATCATATCCGTGGACTTTATTTTCAGAAGATAAAAGTCTGGATGAATGTGTGTGTGGGGGGGGGGATTTCCTAATGTAAAGAGCAGTTCAATACAGGCACTCCTCGACTTACGACCACAACTGAGTGCAAAATTTCTGTTGCTAAGTGAGCCATTTGTTAAGTGAGTTTTGCCCCATTTTACAACCTTTCTTGCCATGGTTGTTAAATGAATCGCTGAAGTTGTTGAGTTAGTAACATGGTTGTTAAATGAATTTTGCTTCCCCACTGATTTTGCTTGTCAAAAGCTGATCACATGACTCTAGGACACAACCATCATAAATATGAGTCAGTTGCCAAATGTTTGAATTTTGATCATGTGACCATGGAGATGCCGCAATGGTCGTAAGTTTGAAAACTGGTCATAAGTCACTTTTTTCAATGCTGTTGCAGCTTTATGGGATCTTCTTTCATTGGGTGTCCATGGAGATTCTCAGTCATCCAGGTTGTGGTTGTCCCAAAAGTGCTTTTACAAAAGGCAATTTGACTTTCTTTGTTTTTCCTTGAAGATGTTTCGCTTCTCATCCAAGAACTGAAGAAGCCTTTTGGTTGAGAAGTGAAGCATCTTCAAAGAAAAACAAAGAGAGTCCAGTTGTCTTTTGAAAAGCAGCTTGGGGACTTTCATTGGGTGTATTCACTCAAAAGCTAGACTGCATAGGACAGAAGGGCTATATTCTATGGTCATTTCCACTCTAGGCTGCTCCACTTTCTGCTCTGTAATGCAATCTGCCTAGGTGGACCCACAAATATTCTGTAAAAAGAATCCTGCTTTCTATTTGGAACCAATTTTTATGAAAGGTCAACTCTCGGAAGGCTTAATCAAATGCCATACCTGGAATTGGTTGATTGATCGACTGATACATTTTGTAAGGCTGCCCATGTCAAAGCAATGGCTCTGGATGGCATACAATGTAAAATCTACAACAATTGCACCAGCAATCCAGAAAACAAATGTCCAAGGTCACAAAACAATTCCCAACTTAGGGTAGAAAAAGCAACAACAATAAAAGCAATCAGCCAGCAGAGCTCGTTCAACTTCCTGGTTTATATGACTGGGAAAATAGCCAGATTTTTAATGCTAGGCTTGCACAGTGGGGACCATCCAAATCTCCAGAAGGATCCTATTCAAGAGGGCAGGTCCTATGCAAGGAAAGACCTGACTGAGTCCAGTAAGATGACATTGCTTGATAGAAGGAACCTGCCCTGTCCTCCCTGGTAGCTTTGGTGGAGTAAACAGAAATGATCAGAAACAGGCAGTCCTACAAATAACATGATTTTATGTCATGTAGCGGTTTATAAATAATAACCAGCATTTTGAATTGCACTCAGAAGCTCACTGGGAGCCAATGAGCATAGAACTGAATGCCAAGTGTACTACTTCATTCTCGACCAGCTACAGCTGCTGAAGGCTCTTAAAAGGTAGCCCCATGTAATTTCAACAAGAGGTGACTAGGTCACGAGTAAGGTCTCCCAGATAGAAGTGGGCACCGCCTTCTCTGTCTTTGTTTTTGATTGAAGAAGGCAGCCTACCCTCTAGTTTTCAGTTGCCAATTTTTCCTTGCTGTCTACCCAGATTAAAGCCCAACACAAATAACCTTACAAGTGTGTGGACAGAGGAGATGGCTGGAATAAAATCTGTAAATTTATTCGGGGAAAGGAGGAACTCCAACAGGTTGTCAAGGGCAAGACTTTTAGTAACATTCTTACTGCAAATGCCCCAAGGGGTTAGATGCCTCTTGATTTCACTGAAACTTTATCAAATCCTAATATGCAAAGGAGGCATGAAATTCCTGAAGAAAAGTTTGAACAGTGAAAAACAGGGCACTCATACATGCCCTGGCCATTTTGTAAATTCTGTGTGCAAGAACATTGTACTCTATCTATGTGCATTTCTCCAAAATATCCTTCACTTTTGAAACAGAACTCTAAAGCGGATCTGTGTATTAAACTGAATATGCATTGGTAGAAAAAAAAATATGGAAGAACTAATCTGGTCTGTCCATGTTATGTTTCTGAGCAAAATCTCTTTTGATTGTCTGGTTGCCAGTTGTCCTCCCATTTTCCCTTTTAACATCAATGGCTCAACTCAATATTCTCCCCTTGTAGACCACACATTTCATGCAGCTGTTGTGTGCACAGCAGCACATGCATGCAATGTAAGAATGATATGGATGAGATACATCAGCTTCCCATTCCCGTTGTATTTGAAGTGGCTGAACTATCACTCTGATGGTTTTCTTCAGCAATTTTGATCATCAAAAAAAGTCTTCTCCATTTGGAGATTCACAAAAGCCAGTTCTGATGTTTCCAATGTAAATGCCAGATGAGGTTTTTGATACATCTACTATAGATGGATAGGAGCTGCTTCTGTTAGTAGGGCTGCTAGGGGAAACTGTTAGAGTGTTTCAAAGCATCCAGTCAAGGCAATTACATCTTCCTCCCAGAGAGCTATTGTAACAACTACTTCAACTTTTTACACCTTTTATTTCTAACAAGTGTGACAATGTGGTCATCAACTCTTAGGTAGCAATGTGAGATGAGCCAACCTCCAGATAGGAGTAAACAGGAACATTAAGCTGGAGAATTCCTGTAGATTGGCAATTATATCTTTTTTCATTCCCTTCATGTCCTTTTTTGACAAATAGACAACTGTTTCTTGGGTAATTGCTTACTAGAAGTGTGTAAAGATAGAAAAGAGAGACAGGATTTCGGTGAGCATCTAGAAGTTCTTGAATAATGAAGGGATTGGTGCCCATTCTATCTTTCATTGACTGAATTCATACATCCTATTAATTCCTGCCCAAACCTCATTGTAGGTCATCAGAAATGATCTTCAGATTGTCCTAGTAATGAGAAGGATAATGATAATGATAATGATAATAATAATAGTTGGAAGGGACCTTGGAGGTCATCGAGTCCAACCCCCTGCTCAGGCAGGAAACCCTACACCATTTTGGACAAATGGCTGTCCAGTCTCTTCTTAAAAACTTCCAGTGTTTTTGATGTAACATTCTTGAAGTTCTTATGTGAAAAGATGCTGGGGAGAATGCAAGAGGCTCCAAGAAGCCAATGCTAGATCTCATATCAGAAATCAGATGATTGCCAGACTATTGTATAAGAGTATGAGAGTGTAAGCCAGTTTGGATCAAATGAGATTGGACTTTGAAAAGATAAAAGACTTGGACTATGGGCATCAAGCCAGACAATTTTGTTGGACTGCTGTACTCCAGGCACCTACCCACTCTTATCAGCTGAAAATCACTTAAATATGAGCCAGCAGTGTGCTGCAACTGTCAAAAAAGCCAATGAAATCCTAAGCTGTGGTAAGAGAGGAGTAGAATTGAGATTACATGAACTATTAGTACCGCTGTATAATAACTTGATAAGACCACACTTGGAACATTGCATCTAGTTTTGGTCACCATGCTGTAAAAAAGATCTTGAGATTCTAGAAAGACTGCAGAGAAGAGCAACAAAGATAATTAGACGTCTGGAAGCTAAAACATATGAAGAACAATTGCAAGAATTGGGTATGTCTAGTCTAATGAAAAGAAAAACTTGGGGAGACAGGATAACAGTGTTCCAATATTTGAGGAGCTATCAGAAAAAGAGCCAACCTACTCTCCAAACTACCAGAAGGCAGGACAAGAAACAAGAAACAATGGATGGAAACTAATCAAGAAGAGAGGCAACCTAGAACTAAGAAGAAATTTCCTAATGGTGAAATTATTCTGTTATTTGGATTTTCAGACTGGCCATCTGACAACCTACCTGCATGTTTGTAACATTCTTGGGACTTAAATATTTGAATTCCTTGTATTTTTTTTCTAAATGCCTCTCTTAAATTTCTGAATACATATTGTAGTAGGGTTTTTTCTGCTTATTTAGAATTGTCTGCATGATGCTAACTTAACATAAACTAATTAAAATTGCGTCTCATATGTTGATTGTCTGGATATGCCATTACTACAGAGATTATATAAATTGGGGACATTTTTTAACTGCCTATGCATGTTAAGAAGATGCATATGAGACTCATGTTTAAGATGAATAGCACATTAATCCACAGTGAAGATAAATCCTTAATCAATCTATGGTCTGTTGAGATGGTGTCTTGTTGCAGCTTCCAATTCCTTTCCATAGTGCAGGGGTCCTCAGCCTATGGACTGTGGACCAGTGCCAGGCTGCGGGCTCTTGGCCAGCGGGTCATGGAAATCTCTGGCCAGGGCATGCACGCGTGAGTATGCATTTTCCCCCACTCATAATAGCGCCCATAACCCTTTCGTGCATATGCATGGGTGCGAATGGGGATGCTAGCATGGGGTGTGTGTGCATGCCCTGTTTGCGCATGTGCATATGGGTCGCTAGCATGGGGGTTGCGCAGCCCATTTGTGCATGTGCGAACAGGTGCTAGCCACTGCAGGATTGCGTGGCCGTTCACGTATGCATACGGTGCCAGTGCATGCCACATATGTGAACACGTTTGCTAGTACTGTGCCAGTGGGTGTGGCCCCATTTGCATGTATGCGTGCACACATGCAGTAATTTGGAAGCTGCTCTCCCCTCTGGGCTGTGAGGCCGGAAAGGTTGGAGAACTCTGCCATAGAGAATGAACTCATATGGTGCCTTCACAACATGAAAGACTTCACTGGGGCAAACCAAAGGTGTTTCAAACAGACCTATTAATCACACATGCAAAGTTGTAGGCTCCCCACCCTCTGCTGAAACATCTGTTTCTAGTTGTTGCTGCTATCTGATGAACAAAAAGAAATAATGTATAATTGTTCCCAAAATGACACAGCCAGACTATTGTATTTAGAAGTCATATATATTTAGTTGTATCTATTTCCCAGTTTTCTGCTAGAGGTAGCAAACATGAAATCATTTAATCTTATACTAGGTAACAACAAGGCTATGAGGTAAGGTGGGCTGAAATAAAATAACTGATCCAAACTCAACCAATGAATTATTTGTTTTGGTGGACACTTGAACCTGAGTGTCTCAGTCCTGGTCTAACACACACTATAGCAGCGTTCCCCAATCCCCAGATCAATATCTGTCCATGGCCTGTTAGAAACTGGACCATATAAGCAGTTGGCAAGCAAAGCTTCATATGCACATGCATGGGATCTAGGTTGAATGGCAAATCCCCCCCAATCCATGGAAAAATTGTCTTCCACAAAACTGGTCCCTGGTGTCAGAAAGTTTGGGGACCACTGCACTATAGTATAGTTACTGCATAATCACATGATTCTAGTGTAGCTCAAAATACTTTTTAATTGAAAATGCCAATTAGATATCATATAAAGGTCAAAAGAAAAATATAATAATATCAATGTTATAATCCCAACTTCTGATATCCTGCAGAGAGAAATGCCTCAAAACACAGATGTTACTTAAATATGTCCAAGTCTTCTCCAGATATTTACTTATAGTTTTTAAAGATCAGACTTAAAGTAATACATGTTAAAAGACTGTAGAGCTAGGTAATCTGCACCCTGCTGCCTTTCTATCTAGCTTGCTTGCTGGCTGTCACATAAGCATTACTTCTTCCATATTCATTTCCTGGCCCAATAATTCACATTGCAAGAACGAAGTATTTATAGCTAAAAACAATACCAGAAGGGTTTTATTGCCACAGCAGGCAGCTAAAGAGTCAGTAGGTGGGGCAGGGAAGGGAGGGCATCCAAAGCAGGGAATCTACCTCCCTCAAACCTCTAGGACAGCCTTATATATTTCAAAACATATTTCAAATCTGAAAAAGAAAGAAAATCTAGACAGAGGACAGTAATAAAGAGTGCAGAGAAGAGCAACAAGAATGATTGGAGGTCTGGAGGCTAAAACATATGAAGAATGGTTGCAGGAATTTGGTATGTGTAGTCTAATAAAAAAAGAGTAGGGAGAGACATGATAGCAGTGTTCCAATATTTGAAGGGCTATCACAAAGATGAGGGTATTAAATTATTTTCCAAAGCACCTAAGGTAAGACAAGAAACAATGGATGAAAACTAATCAAGAAGAGAAACAACCTAGAACTAAAGAGAAGTGAGAACAATCAACCAGTGGAATGGCTTGCCTACAGAAGTTGTAAGTGCCCGATCACTGACAGCTTTTAAAATGAGACTGAACAGCCATTTGTCTGAAATAGTAGAGGGTCTCCTGCTCAAGCAGGGGGTTGGACTAAATGACCTTCATGATCCCTTCCAACTCTGTTATTCTATGTTCTAAAGAGCACCTACAGTTGATACAACAAGGTAGGACTTCATTGTGAAGTTCTAGTTGCTGCTAACAAGAGTTCATATGGGAAAAGAACCTCTTCAGCATAATCAAATTTTAATACCAGTACCAAACCTTTAGGGCTCTCAGGATCAAACCAACACCTTCAGTGGAGAAACAAGAATATATATATTCTTAATAATATTAAAAACACGAATCCCGGGTATGCACATAATATGGAATAGATAAAAAACGATCACCAGGATAAAATCATAAATAAAGCTGTTTAATCTACAAAAGTACTGAGCTTTCATCGGCCACACTGCCGACATCATCAGAGTATAAAATGCCCCTTTAAGAACATGGCCGATGCTAACAAGCAGACCAAATTTTACCGCGCATGCGTGGTTCTGCCCCCTGCGCTGGCCGAGGCGTAGCTGGCAAGCGGCAGAGACGGAGCAGGCCAACCACCAGCTGGCCCAGCTCAAGGGAGGTAAGGAACCCGCCGGAAAAGGGAAAAAAATGGCGGACAGCCTTGCTTGGCGACCCCCGTGAAATGATCGATCGACTCATAGGTTGAGAACCACTGCTCTATGAAATAGTTCCCTTATCTATCAACGCATTCTAGGAACTTTAAATAGAAGCCACCAGAAAACTACAACAATGGTGGAGATACAAATATTCTGAATGTAGTTAGGAATGTTCTGGAAGAAAATAGCATTCAGTTGGCAGAATCCTGGCTATTGTTTATTGCAGCAACAATCGTAATGTAAAGGCAAGGAAGCTTCCTGAAATTTAGAAAGCCAGTGTATGTAATTTCTATGAATATTTACAGGCCTAAGCAGAAAAACAATGACACAGTAGGGTTTTGTATCAGTCAAAGCAGGAAATACTAGTGTTCACAAGCCCATAAGTCAAATTTATTTTACTTTGGTCCAAAACTAGCATAAGATAACATTCAAAACCAGGAGAATGAATTCTTCCAAACATAATAATCCATGCCTACCATGAGCAAGATAATTACCAAAACATTAAATTCTATAATCTAAATAGGAGAAAAATTCTACAAAAACTATCAAGTAAATTATGATTAAAATATGAATGTTAAAATTATATGTAGTATATTAAGTTTAAAATATAGAATAACTATATGCTATTATAAAAGGAATACTATAAATTATTCTAAGCTATCTATAAAAAGAATATATGTGAAAGTATTAAAATATTATTCTATGAATAGATAGCAATAAGACAGTTCAATTAAGTGATCAGATGAGAAGATAATAGAAACAGAACCATGTGATTATGTAAACAAGGATTTTGTCAAATCTCTTGCAGGTGATTAATTTCAAATGAATTCTACAAGTAGCTGTTCAAAACTTTGCCTTGTTTTATGGTAAAATGGACCAGAAACTGAAATAACAAAGAGGCAGACTACTCAGGATAACCAGAAGTCTTCTAAATGTTCAGAAGAGTTATATTTAGATGTTTTATCAAATGAACAATACAGGTCATGTTCAATAGTCTCAGTGTGCCTGGACCTAGAGGGAATAGGTCCTCCTTTGAAGGAATACTCCTATATCTTCCTCAAGGATGTAAATGAAAGAACATTACACTGTGTCAAAATGAAGGCCTCCCTATGCTTAGGTACATCTAGCTTTCTAAGTTAAGGTACATATATCTTTGACTATCAGTAAAAAAGAGATTGAGAGTCTGGCTTATGCCAGTATGTACTCTGTGCCCTTTATTTGCTACTTTAGAATTTATCTAGCCTGTTCTTAACCTACCAAAACCAGCTGGGAAAGAGAGAACTGTAATAATCCCAATTTTTGCTGAGGATGATCATTTCTATGAGCACTGGAATCCATCCTCCAGCATTAAAAGAATCAAACTAGATGAGGAAAAGATATTTTTTTTGCCAGAGCTAAAGCAGAAATACACTCTATCCTTTAGTTATCACTAAATATGGGGGAGGGGGGGGGACTGGGGGCAATTGAAACATAACTGGGAACCTGAATGTTCCTCATAAAAATTTAGATAAGCTTGGGAAGGTTGTCTGCAAAATTTGGAAAATTGTCTAGTTGAGTATCATGTTGCATCAGCATATTTGCTTTGACAATCTTCAGGCTGCTGGTCTACAACCAATCCCTTTTGACTGGAATGAATGAGTGAGTGAGTGAGTGAGTGAGTGAATGAATGAATGAATGAATGAATGAACAAATGAAAAGGATTGCCTCTGAGCATTTTGAACAAGACAGGAGCCATGTGCTTTCCTACATCTAAAGCTGTGGGAAACCATTTCCAAACAAATGAAGGAGACCAATTGGAAGCCAGTTTTTGTGCCAGGAATGAATGAATGAATGAATGAATGAATGATCGATCCTCTCTGTTGGACTCCTATGATTCTTCTCAGACTTGTAGGGAAGCTGAATAGAAAGACTGCATTATCTCCATATAATATAATGGTATAAATTTCTTTGTCAGCTTGGGAAAATGAAAAGTCAAGTTTAATTAACTAACCATTTATGCAGACGTTCAACAAAAGTAGAACTATTATTAGAGATAAAAAAGTAAAATCACATCTACCAGTTTTTTAGCTGGTGTTGGCCTTCATATGCATCAAGTTCTTCCCAGGAACCTAGGATGTCGTCATGTAGCAGTACAATGCTGGGGGCATAGTATACTTAGATTTCAATAAGGCATTTGACAAAGTAGATCACAACCTGCTGCTTAGTAAGCTAGAAAAAGGTGGGATACACAACATCACCACCAGATGGATTTGTAGCTAGCTGACAAACTCAATGAGCAGTCCTCAGTGGTACTACAACCACATGGAGAGAAGTAAGCATCACCACACCCCTGGCAAGAAGAAATGGAGCCGTCAATGCAGTTACAACGATGGTCTGCTATCAAAGTCAGTGCTGGAAGCAACCGCCTAATCAACCCCACCCCCGCGGGAGAGCGACGTATTACCCCCTCGCTAATCAACCCCACCCCCGCGGGAGAGTGACGTATTACCTCACCATCCAACTGACTGCACCATCGACATCCTCCCAGGGTACAAGGCCCAGTACTCTTCAATATCTTCATAAATAACTTAGATGAAGGAATAGAGGGGAACTCATCAAATTTGCAGATGACAAAAACTGACAGAAATAGCCAACATCCCAGAAGATAAGCTCAGGATCCAAAAAGATCTTGACAAACTTGAACAATGGGCCCTATCCAACAAAATGAATTTTAATGTGGAGAAAAGCAAAGTTTTACATTTAAGCAGGAAAAAACCAAAGGTACAAATACAGATTAGGGGATACCTGGCTCAAAAACAGTAACTGTGAGAGGAACCTTGGAGTCCTAGTGGACGATCACTTGACTATGAGCCAGCAGTGTGCAGCAGCAGCCAAAAAAAGCTAATACAATCCTGAGTTGTATAAACAGAGGCATAGAATCAAGACCCCTTGAAGTATTAGTACCGCTTTATAAAACCCTAGCAAGACCACACCTGGAATACTGTAACCAATTTTGGTCACCATACTACAAAAAGATGTTGAGACTCTGGAAAAGTTTCAGAGAAGAGCAACTAAAATGATAAAAGGCCTGGAGACTAAAACATATGAAGAACGGCTGCAGGACTTGGGTTGGCTAGTCTAAAGAAAAGAAGAAATAGGGGTGATACGATAGCAGTATTCCAGTATTTGAGGGGCTGCCACAAAGAAGAGAGTGTCAGATTATTCTCCAAAGGACCAGATGGCAGGTCAAGAAAGAATGGTTGGAAACTGATCAAAGAAAGAGGCAACCTGCAATTAAGGAGAAAGTCCCTAACAGTGAGGACAATTAACCAGTGGAATAGCTTGACCCCAGAAATCACTGGAGGTTTTCAAGAAGAGGCTAGACAGTCATTTGTCTGAGATAGTATAGGTCAGTGGTGGCAAACCTATGGCATGTATGCCAGAAGCGGCACTTGGAGTCCTCGCTGTGAGCACACATGCCATTATCCCAGCCTTGCCTCCCCCAAAATCCCCTCCTCACCAGCAGTCCCCCTGGAAGAGAGTCGCCCCCGAGCATGGCCCATGCGGAGCAGCGCAGCCAAGGACATGGCAGCTAGGCAGCGTAGACAAGACTCTGTCCTCATACCCCATCGCGCACAGTTGATGCTGCCAGGCGTGGGCAGAGAGCATGGCTGCCATGGCGCTGCTGGGCTGCCTGGGCAATGTGCGGCAGGCCCTAGAGTTGGTGAGTGGCCCTGCGGGCAGGTGGGGCAGGGAACAGGGAAGGGGGTGAAGCAGGGGCGGGGCCAGTTTTTGGGCACTCTGTCTCTAAAAGGTTCGCCATCACTGGTATAGATTTTCCTGCTTGAGCAGGGGGGTGGGCTAGCAGATCTCCAAGGTCCCTTCCATCTTCTATTCTATTCTATTCTATTCGATTCGATTCGATTCGATTCGATTCGATTCGATTCGATTCGATTGGCTTTCCCTGTTAGTGTTGGTGGGAGAAGACTTGGTGATTCTTTGGTTGTGCTGTTTATTGTTAGCTTGTCAGTTCCTTGATTGGAATATTAACATCAGACCAACAATCAAGAAGTAAACAATACCCCAATCAAAGAATAGCCCAACCAAAGAACCTCCAAAATCACTCCCATTGACCTAATTGGGTAATGAAATGAGTGCAAGAAAACAATCTAGTTCAGAGAACACGAAGGACCCCTCATTTCAACCCTGAGTTACAAATATTTACCTTTATTGGTAAAAAGAAAATTCCCCTTCCTTCCCAGCAAGTATATTCAACATTAACAACTTTTCACTCTCACTTAAAATGCAACCACGCACATCTTCATTCTGTACCTCATCCCATTTTCTGTAAAGTCATCTCTAATTCTTCAGCTCCCCTTATTAATCAGCAAAGATCCAGGAGGGTCAATAGTGGATTTGACCTGGTTATGTCCAAAACACAGGAATCCGGAGGAGGCAATATCCATTTTCTTTACTTTTTGCCCTTTAGAGTTTGTTGGAGAATTTCTCCTTCCCACTGAGTAAATGCAAAGAGGTTATTCACCCCATTTCTCTGCCCACGAATGGGGCAGAGACTTCTGAAAGTCAATTTGTGCCCTGCTTAAGGAACAGAAGGAGAAATCCTTCAGTTCTCCCTTTTGAAACTGTTCTTCTAAAGCCACCAAGACCCGTTTTAAAATTGAGTCTCTGTCCCCCGAGCGAGTTCAAAGCTCTCACTTGGAGCTATCCTATTAAGAGTTGGAAGCACAACATCATCATTTCATTGTGAGTCCTTACTTCTTGTAGGGAAATGTAACGGCCACATCAATCTCCCCCAGCCAGAAGCAAACATGGCAGGATAACCATGCTGAGTTGCCTCTTGGGCCTCATTTTTTTTCCTCCCTGGGTTTCATAGCAAGGTACAAAGGCTGCTGCCTAGGCTTATAATTTGATTGTAATGAGTGATGGCATCTGTTCCTCAGAAATCCCATTTGGTTCTGAGGTTAGCACATGCCACGGATGGCCATGAGAGCATTAAAGGCAAGTACACCCCATAGGCGGCTGGGCCAGAAAGATTAGGATTTGATTTATGTCATTAATAAAGGACGAGTCTTCCCCCCTCCCTCCTTTTCTGTGTGCACAATACTGGATGAATTTAGGACAGCAAGATGTCATCCACTCTATACCTGTCTTCGGGCTCTGTGGGAATTGCAACTCATAATTCAAAGGGATGAAAACACGGCTTCACGACTTTGAAAATGGATATGCCACTTTTTCAATTTCGGCAAGAAGACTCTAGGCTGTTCTGCTTTTTAGAACATTGGCAGTATGAGTTGTAATTGCCCTGCTCTGCTCTGCTCTGCTCCAGTCCAACCCCATTTGAAGCACAGGATCCAATTCTAGGCCCTGAAACTCAAAACAGGCAGTGACAAACTGGGAGTGAGTGAGACAGTGAAGAGTCTGGAAATCAGGTCCTAGGTACCATTTCAGACAAATGGTTGTCCAGTGTCTTATTAAAAACCTCCAGTATTAGAGCACCCACAACTTCTGGAAGTAAGTGATTAATTGTTCTAATTGTCAGGAAATTTCTCCTTGGTTCTAGGTTGGATCTCTCCTTGATTAGTTTCCATCCATTGCTTCTTGTCCTGCTTTCAGGTGCTTTGGAGAATAGGTTGACCCCCTCTTCTTTTGGCAGCCCCTGAGATATTGGGACACTGTTATCATGTCACCCCAAGTCCTTCTTTTCATTAAACTAGACATACCCAATTCTTGCAACCATTCTTCATATGTTTTAGCCTCTAGTCCCCTAATCATCCTTATTGCTCTTCTCTGAAATCTTTCTAGAATTGGCACTGTTTCTAGAGAACATTAGGAGGAACCTTCTGAGTGCATAAGCTGCCAATCAATGACACAGATTGCCCCATGAACTGATGGGTTTCCTTCACTAGACATGTAAAAAGCTAATGGCAGAGAGGGGGGTGAATAGGGACAACAGTTTCTAGAATGTCCAGATGCCTAAACTCATTGTGAATTTGCACAGATGTACCAAACACATACACACACCGGGATATCATAGGACATAATTTAGTGAAGAAATAAGGTTAAAATGGAACAAAGCTAGCATTAAATGAAAGGCTGCCAAAAATGAGATTGTCTCCCCTCTGGATTTATACTGGGCAGTTAGCTTTTACCAAAATATCAAAGAAAGAATAGAAAATCAGGAGCTCACCAGATGTTGTCAGATACGTTTCCAAGTGCCTTTGCCAGTTGGCTAAACCATCTAGGTTGATGGAAGTTGGAATCCAACCATCTCTGGAGGATACAAGTTCACTAACCAGGCTTTAAACTGGAGATGAGCAACCTACAGCTTTCAAGCCAAATGCATCACTATGAGTTGAGTTCATATGGAAACCTATTTGTGAGTAATCAAAAAAGCAATCTATTCCATCTGTAGCAACCTTTATATTAAATAGGAAGAAGTGTGTGTGTTTTGTGTGTGTGTGTGAAAGAGAGAGACAGAGACAGAGAGAGAGAGACAGAGAGAGAGAGGCAGAGAGAGAGGGAGAGGAAAAAGAGAGAGCAGTACATTCCCCAATATACAGGTAGTCCTCAACTTACACCAGTTCATTTAGTGACCGTTCAAAGTTACAACGACACGGAAAAATATGACCTATGGCCATTTTTCACAGTTATGACCTTTGCAGCATCCCCACGATCATGTGATCAAAATTCAGATGCTGGTTCACATGTATGATTCTTGCTGTGTTCCAAGGTCACGTGATCAAATTTTGCAACCTTCTCACAAAGCCAAGTCAATGGGGAAGCCAGATTCACCTAACAACTAGATTACTAACTTATCAACTGTAGTGATTCATTTAACAACTGATGGCAAGAAATGGGGCAAAACTCAGTTAACAAATTTGGAGCTCAATTGTGACCGTTAAGTCGAGGACTACCTGCATTTTTTTACTGCAAGATTTCTTTTCCCATTCAATTATTTCGAGTTCTTGGATGCTGCCTGGACTAAGTCACTGCAGTTTTCTTGAGAAGGTTTTTTAGAAGTAGTTAGACATTGCTCCCCTCCGAAAAGAGAGAATGATTGGCCCAAGATCACCCAGCTGCCTTCATGCCTAAGGCAGGATTAGAAGTCACATTCTCTGTTTTTTGGACTGATTGTCATGCCCCAAGCCAAGAATGACATGTCAATTCTTCAAAGTTGAATTCTTTATTGTTTTCACACCTATAGACAGAATCTTGCCAGTCTGAGGATTCTACTGTCTGCAATCTACAATATAATCTGGGAAGTATTAGGGAGGTTTCAGTTGGATATCAACACTCTCAGGCACCAAAGAATGCATTACTTTGTAATCAGTATCTAACAGCACTACATTAAGAAGATATGGTTGTACAGAAAGTAGTTTTTCCATGTGTGTGACATGAAATCCTGGCTTTAAATAATGAAGTGAAAAGAAGGACCAGGGAAGATATGATAGCAGTGTCCCAATATTTAAAGAGCTGCCACAAAGAAGAGGGGGTCAACCTGTTCTCCAAAGCATCCAAAGGCAAGACAAAAAAAAATATGGATGGAAACTAATCAAGGAGAGAAGCAACCTAGAACTAAGGAAAAATCTCTTGACAGTAGAAACAATCAACCAGTGCAACTACTTGCCTCCAGAAGTTGTGGGTGCTCCACAGTGGTGGGATTCAAATATGTGAGCAACCGGTTCTCTATGTGGATGCCACTTCCAGAAGTCCATTCTGGGCCTGGCAATAAAAAATTAGCTCCCAGTTCTGCCGAACCGGTGTGAACCAGCTGAACCCCATCACTGGAAATTTTAAAGAAGAGATTGGACAACCACCTATCTGAAATGATATAGGGTCTCTTGCTGTCTAGGGGATTGGAATGGAAGACCTCTAAAGTACCTTCCAACTCTGATATTCTATGGGGTTTTTTTTCACCAAATTATAATTGACATTGTATTGCGGTCAGAACTCTTATATTGCATGGCCATGTCTAGTTTTTTCTTTGATTCTTCCCTGTTCAAATCTTTATTTAAAAAAAGAAAAGAAATCCTAATCCCTCCCAAAGCTAACCTCAACACACCCTGCATATAGCTTTCCTCTGCTTCTCTATCTGAAGGTGTAATATTGGTGTTAGGCATAATATTAAATGGATCCTCCTCTTCTCATCTGGTGCCCATGTAAGATCTGGCTAAGATCACAGATGAACATGAGTTTAATTCTGCCTGGCATCAAATATTGCATCTCACTGAGGCTTGGCAGGAAGTGCTAATTTGAGATAAAGGCTACAGGTATTAAATCTGAGCTGTGTAACCTTTCATGCTGCTTCTGTAGACAAGGGGGATATTTGGCATTCAAATTAGGAGCCCTTTGCTCTCAGGAGAAGCTCCTCTAACTTTTGAACTGTAAAATTATGTGACAGAAGGTTGCCTGGCTCTTATTTTTGCCTCTTCTGCTCAACTACAAACTGAAAAGCTTGGCTGGGTACAACGAAGGGGAAACTGTTGGCATTTAGGTGCCTGACGTTCACCACATGAAGTATGGAAGATGCCATGAGACATTTATTGTTTGGGGAAGACATTGAGAAAGCTGATCAAAATGACAAAATAAAGACTGTAAGGATGTCCAGACAAGCTCTAAGCTGATTTGATTTGCCAACTGAGTTTTATTTTGTTTGGCTTTTTGTTATTTTGTACGCCACCAAGTGTTATTGTTGCTGGGATTAGGATATGGACAACTATTTAAGGTCTTTGAAAATAACCAAACAAGAACAAACTTGATCTGACTTTCCAATTTGATCAGGAACGTCGGACTGGGGATTCAACTGACCTGAATTCAGAATTAATGCTTGCCTGGATTGAAGCTTTTTCCAACATTAAGGCAGTATAATATAATTTGCTTTCAGTTTATTTTATCTTTCTTTCTACCTA
>JANHFS010009099.1:147548-160358 GCA_032467975.1 Trimeresurus albolabris
CCATGCTGGCTCAGGAATTCTGGGAGTTGAAGTCCACGAGTCATAAAAGAGCCAAAGTTGCCTACCCCTGTGCTAGGCTATATTACTACTCTAGCAACTGATATTGATATTATGAATTACATAAAACTAACAATTTTATATCTATATTCAAATCTATTATTTAGCCCATCCTTTGCAAGCAATGGTCCAGAAGCATACTATAAGATTTGAGGAAATAGCTCTTACATCTCTTATCCATGCAACTACCAGCTTCATAATATTTTATCAGGGTCAGCCATACTGTTAAATAATGATGGGTGTCATGAAAGAGTAGCACATAGTATGTGGTTAGTTATTTCATATAATGTATTTTTTTCTGCAAGAGAGTGGTACTTGTGGATTTTCTACCTTAGGAATCAAAATAACTCAGTTATGATTATTACCGGTATGTAGAATGATTCTGGAAAGAGAGGCTATTTTCTGTTCTACCTTAGACAGCAGCATGTCTTTGATTGCCCTAATCTCTGCCTTGTGCCCTGAATTGTTAATTATTGGCAATTGAATAGAAAATAATTCCCCATAGATAATGTCCTGCATGCTCTTCATGGCTACATATTATTTATTTATGTTAATCTAATTTTCTTTCAAAAAATCCCAGGGTGGGATAGCCACAAGTGAACCAAGTCCAACTCTCCTTTTTGTTATAGATTTTCCTCTTCATTCTCATCTCATTCTCATCTCTTCATTCACTTCATTTCTGAAGCTTCTGAAGCTTCTCAGTAAACCAAGAGTCCTTTGTGGCTCCAGGTATAATTTTTTTACACTAAAATAGGAAGGGAACAAAGCTTCTAAATCAGGATTTTGCTAAAATGCAACATAGGCTATAGTTTATAGCAAATCCTAATAACAGATCAATGACAGTGGGTAGTAAAGTATATAAGTAACCTCTTCATGCTGTGGATATACTCCAAGAGAAGATTGGTTAAATACAGAATGCTTTTCTTATCCCTTGGGTGGGCACACAAATGGTCTGATTCACTGTCTAGCAGTAAGATGAAATAATTTAAAATGCAGCTGCTCTTAATGTCTGTGACAGATGGATATAAACAAAAAACTGTGGATACTATCCACTGTCATTTCAGTGCTTTTATATGTACCAATATACATAAACTGAAAGATAAATGATGAGACAAGTCCCTTGTCTATGTAAAGTTCATCCAAGTACATTGTGGAAACCTTTTCTTAGCTTCTGAACATGATCACAAGGGGTCATCTTTCAGCGTAGACAAAAATAGATTTTATATTCATTGCCACACATTTGTACCTCTCACTTGAAAACTACAGGGCTGTCTAGAATAAGAAATGTAGTACTTTTAAATGTTTAAAATGAATTTGGCACCCTTTATGGTTTTCATAATGGATTTGTTACAGTAATCAAATCAGTTTAACCATACAGCTAGATTTATTCTTGATACTAAACTGGCAGATTAAAAAAAATCTGGATTCACTTTACATTTACTATTCTCAAATGGATATACTTATTCATGTGAAAATGACCAAAGAAAAAATATTTATTTTTAAAAATACTATGCTGTCCTTCATGAAAATAATCTGAAGTGCAGACTGATATAATCCCAGTTGCCGGTTACGATCCTTTTTAAGGACTCTTTGGTCGTTTGGACCATGCATTCTGCTTGGCCATTAGAGGCCAGGTGAAAAGGGACCGAAGTGGTGTGCCTGATCATATTGGCCCTCAAAAAGGATTGGAATTCTGAAGTGGTAAATTGAGCCCCATTGTCTGAGACTATCACGTCAGGTAACCCGTGTATGGCAAAGAACCTGTGCAGTTCCTGGATGGTCCTGACAGTAGTCATAGTTTGGACAGGTGCGACCTCTAACCACTTAGAGTGACTGTCCACCACAATAAGGAACAGCTTTCCCTGAAAGGGGCCTGCAAAATCGATGTGGATTCTTGACCACAGGACTTGTGTGGTTTCCCATCGATGGATGGGGGCTTGTGACATTTCTGGCTGGGATTGCTGGCAAATGTACCAGCTGTGAACTTGGGTCTCAATATCTTTATCTAACCCTGGCCACCACAGATAGCTTCTCGTGAGTGCCTTCATTCGGACTATTCCCGGATGTTCCTCGTGCAGAGACTCTAGTACCCTGGGCCTTAAGGAGTGTGGGACTATGACCTGACTTCCCCACAAAATTCAGCCTTTGTGAGCTGATAGCTTGTCCTTCCTCCTAGTGAAGCTCTGAAAATTAGGCCCCGGACTGAAGTCCGGCCATCCTGTGAGCACCCAATTCAACACGCGGTTCAGCATCTTGTCCGAAGCTGTTTCAGCAGCCACATCCCCTGCCTTAAGGGGAGACTCTGGCAAATCCTGGATAGCCAGGATTCGAGTCAGGATTCAAGCAGCTGGAGTGGGGTCTGGCTCTAATTGCAGCAGGGGCAGCCTGCTAAGGCCATCCGCGTGGCCCATTTCCCTGCCTGGTTTGTGAATCATCCTTGGAGAGAGAATCTGAGGTGTTTGTTTGTCCATTGTGAACAGACCCAGGAGTGGCTTGTTGTCCATAAAGACCATGAATTGCCGATCATACAAATAGTCATGAAATTTCTTAATACCAGCCACGATGGCCAGTGCCTCTTTATCTATTTGGGCATAATTACATTCCGCTGAGGACAGAGTCCTTGAATAATAGGCTATTAGAATTTGTCTTCCATCAGCTGTTAAATGACTCAGCACAGCCCCCACCCCATACGGGGACACATCATAAGCAATGCAGACAGGCAGATTTTCATTAAAATGCATCAAAACTGAGTTTGAGGACAGCAGTGATTTGACTGCTGAAAAACTCCTTTCGTGGACGTTCGTCCACTGCCACTGTGCCTTCTTGTCCAAAAGCCGGTATAATGGCTCTGCCACTGCAGCCTTGTGTGGTAGAAAGGCATGATAAAAATTGAGCAGTCCTAAAAATACTTGAAGCTCTCCCTTTGATTTTGGACTTGGGGCCTGCTGAATTGCCTTGAGCTTGGATTCAGCAGGGTGAATGTCTTCGGCATCTATGCAGAAACTGAGGAATTCAGTCGAAGTTACCCCTATTTTGCATTTTTCTCTCTTCAGTTTCAGCCCCGTTTCGCAGAAACGCTGAAGGACGGCCTTGAACCGTCCTGCCAATTTCTCTGCTGATTCCCCAGCTATGAGGACATCATCAAAATATGGACACACACTTGGAAAACCCTTGAGCGTGTGCTCCATCATGTCCTGGAAAAGCCCTGGGGCGACACTGACCCCGAATTGTAAGCGCTTAACCTTAAAAGCTCCCCTGTGGGTAACTGTAGTCTAAGCTGCTACCGTGGCATCATCCACCAGCAGTTGCTGGTAGGCTTGAGCCAAATCCAATTTGGCAAATATGCGACCTCCCTATAGTGATGCCAAAATGTGCTGACTACAGGCACTGGATATGAATGTTGTTGGAGCACTCTATTAATAGCGCACTTATAATCCATGCATATGCACACCTCCCTGTTGGCCTTAAGTGGCGTAACTACGGGGCTTTCCCGCCTACTGCTGTCAACTGGCTGCAACACCCCTTGTTGCACTAGCTTGTCCAGCTCTGCATCGATTTTGGGTTTGAAGGCAAAAGGCACTCTATGAGGCTTGATCCTTACTGGGGTTATGGTAGGATCAAGGTGGAGGGTAATTGGAGAATCCTTGTACTTCCCTAAGTCATGGCTGAACACATCAGCAACCTCTTGGCAAACTAACGACAGGTCTGCTGCTTGTGCTCTATGTATGCCAGTCACTTGAATGCCCAATGCATCAAACCAATCTAGCCCGATGAGGCTTATGCGGTGGCCCTCAACTACTATGATGTCCAGGGGACCCTCAAACCCTTTGAACTGCACTTTGAGTGTGGCTTTTCCTCTAACAGCTACGGGGGAGTTTTGGAAATCAGTTAACAGGAGATTCGACGGCTTGAGTTTGATTCATTTGCCATTGCGACTGCAAATGTGGTTAAAAGTTCCTTGGGAAATTATAGACAGGGCTGACCCTGTATCTAATTCCATGTTGCATGGGACTCCATGAAGCTTGACTTTGAGTCTCAGCTTTTCCTTCATGGGGCGATGGGCAACTGTTCTAAACACATTCCTTCTGCTGGCACAAAAGCCGACTCTGTGTTGCCCCGGGGCCCCGGTATCTTTCCTGGGAAATTCTTCTTGTGGAATGGCGACCTTTGCAGATGGCAGCGATGTGGCCTTGCTTTCCACACGCCGGCATGATGCTGTGCGGAACCTGCACTCCAAGCGTCTATGTCGGCCTCCACAGCCCATACATTGAGTGAAGGGAACTTCCTTGTCAAGAGGCCGATGAACTCTTGCTGGTGGTTTCTGCAGATCAATTTCGTGGTCCATGTCAGGGTCCTCACCTCTTTCTGCGTCCTTGTGGTGGATGGCTTCTGGGCTGGAAGTGTTCTTGGAGGGCTGTAAGGCTTTTACGACTCCTCCAGCAGCTTCTTTGGCCATGATTTCCTTTAGGGCCTCTTAAAACGAAAAAGTCTCTTTCATGAACAACTTCTGCTGAAGATCCCTGTTCCTCAACCTGCAAACTAAATGATCTCTCAGTCTCTCTTCGAGGTCTTGGAAATTGCAGAGCCGGGACACCTGTCGTAGGGCAGCTATGAACTTGGCAGCAGACTTGCCTGGTTGTTGCTCCCTTTGTTCGAAGGCATGTCTCCAGGCAATGACTGAGAGCTTTGGTTCGAAATGATCTTTGAGCATTTTCTTGAGCTCAGCGTAGGTGACCAATTCAGGTGTGGCTGGTGCGACCAGGTTTTCGGCGATATCGAATGTCACCTGGCTGCACACGCACAGCAGTGCTATGGCCTTTAAGCCGTCTTTGCTAATTTGGATAGCTCTGAAGTAGCTCTCAACTTGTGACATGTAAGAGTTCCACCTCTCAGGATGTGACACATCGAACCCCAACAATTTTCCAAGCTTGGCCATGGTGAGTTATCTCTGACCTCGCAATGCCTTGTGCTGCTAAGGCTCTGTTGTTGAGCCTGGGGATGAGTCCCTCAGGGCATTGGCCTCCAGCATTGCTTGTTGGCCGGCAGAGGGGGGAACGTAGTTCCTATCAGGGTGCTGAGGCCTGGTCTTACCCCTAGTGACTTCTGGCTCTTTATTTCTTCGCAGCACATCCCACCTTCATCGCCACTGTTATGTTTCTAGTTCAGTGAGGCATTGATGAGGCAAATGGTGCAAGCAACAACTCTTTATTCAGTTAACAACAGAAGCAGCCCTAACTGCTGCTTAACCACTATTTATACAGGTCACCACTAGGTAGCAGCCAATATAATTAAAGCAGTACTTCCCTCTTAAGACAAGCTAATTAACATGTAGACAGTCTGGAGTCTAAGCAGGGGTAGCCTTTTGGCTGTTTCCAACAGTTTCCAAACAAATTAACCTTAATACATAACATATTGTCTGGAAGCTATAGAGGTCTGGATGGGGAGGAACAGACTTCAGCTCAATTCTCATAAGACTGAGTGGCTATGGCTGTTTGGACCCACTAGGTCAAGGGTATCACCTTCCTTGGTCTTGGCTGGGCAGCATTTCCATAGTTAAGACTGGTGCACAACTTAGAGTTCTTTCTGGATTCACAGCTGCTGCTGGAAGAGCAGTGGAAACATCATCCAGAAGGCCTTTGCACAGATACATCTTGTGTGCCAGTTGCACCCGTTCTTCAGTTGGAAAGCATTTCACTCATGCTCTAGCTCAGGGATGTCCAAACTCGGCCCTTTTATGACTCATGGACTTCAACTCCCAGAATTTCTCAGCCAGGCATGCTGGCTAAGGAATTCTGTGAGTTGAAGTCCATGAGTCATAAAAGGGCCGAGTTTGGACACCCCTGGTTTAGAGATTCTTACTTACTTCCCTTTTCCTATTTCATCATTTCCTGTTACAAGCATTGATGAGAAAGAGAAGGGAAGTGAGGTCATTCCAGTCTCCATCTTCCATTCAGAGAACCCACTCAGTTTTCAGCTGCAATCTCGACCCATCTGGGGGTATTGCAGGTAAGCAGCGTATCCTTACATACCTGTATTCAGTTTAGGTCCTAAGTGGTGTAGGGGCAGTTATATTTTTAGCCTAGACAGAAAACAAACCATGTTATAGCTAGGAGCACGTCGTCTCTTTTATGGAGCATGACTCCTAGTTGTTATTCATGTTATAGTCACATACTAGTGTTTATTTCTTATATTTTACTGGATCTTGCAGCACTGAATAAAGGTTAGATGGTGAAACACTGTCTCTGTTATTGAATGACAAGAAAGGTTAACTATCCGGATAGCTTTCCATAGAGCCACAGGGTTATGGATTAGCGAGTCCAGGGCAGGTATTCAAAAGTCTTTATATATATCTTATTCAGCGTCACGATCCACATCTCTTAAAATGGATATACTCCGCTTATTTAATTATTTAAGGACCAGCAAGCCATTGTGTTTGCAATGTTTCTGGAATTGTTGTTGTTGTTATAAGCCAATTAAAGAAATAAGTTTATGAAAATAATTTCCACCAAATTAATTTCATTCCTAAGCCTGTAATCACCAACACACTTACCTGGGAGTAAATCTCATTATAGTTGTCAAGACTTACAGCTAAATACAAACATACAGGATTATCCTGTAAATAAGAAATAGCAAGAAGCACTGAAATATCTTCATGTATCATATCCCAGTTGACAAGAAAACTCTTAGAAATACTTTAAGAAATGGCGGAAAAAAAGACAAAGACAATTATTATTTTTTCCCATTAACTTGCTTCACTAAAAATATTTGTCAGGATGAGTTTGAAACAAAAAAAACCAATGAACCAAAACCCCAGGGGAAAAATACACATTTGAATTGCCAAAAAACTCTATAAAAATGTTTGATACTCTTGAGAAAATATTGCTAGTAGACAGTAAGGATAAGAGACACTGTTGCTTCCCGCCCCCAGCCACATTTCCCAGAATTAGCAGTGCACAAAAATGTTAAAATTTGTAGCCATTTATAGAGAAAAGGACACACACAGGCAGAGATGCTAATGGCTTTTGCCTCGGTTTATAACCTAATTTCCATCCTTCATTGCTTGCCTTTCATAGCACTTAGTACCCTGAAGACTGTCCAAGTCTTAAGAATTTGCATTCATCAGCAGACTCTGTGCAAATCTTGCTTTTAAATGCTATAAAATCCTGGCCTTTTCTTTAATTTCATTATTCGGTCTTTCCTTAACAATGCAGCAAGCTGGCTGCAGGGCATCATCTGCGCAAATACGTTTTTGGCAGCCCTGTAAAGTTCCTCTCATGTAGGGCTTTATCCACTATCACAATAAGCTGATCTATCACTTCTTTCATTTCCTTTGTGAAGGGTTCAAACTCCTTCTGTTTGGCTCCCGACCGTTTGAAATTCCCGTCTCGGTTATTTTCAACGCAAAGGAGTCGATCGTAAGTCACTGTGATGTTCAGAAATTCAACCATTTCCCTCAGCTTGGGAAGAAGGGCTTCTTCTAAGTCTTCGTAATGAACCACGAGGAGACGCTTGCCGTATTTAAGCCAGTCGAGCACATGAGAGGCCCACCAGGAAGCATAGCTGTTTACAAAATCAGGCCATTCTGTGGGGCGAGAAATACCATAAAGATGTTTTATATGTCTGCATAAGTGGCTTTTTGGAACACTGTGCAGGAAAAAAAATCTCCTGCACCTTCTTGAATCTAGTCAATTAATGATCAGCACTAAATTAGCACTAGATAAGAGTCAACAGAATTCAAGGGGGGGAGCTGGACTTGGAGCATTTGTGGGAACATAATGATTCTAGGCTGATTACTCACTTGATTCTGCTCCAAGCTCTGCCTGCTCTTCTCCTACAGTAGGTAGCCATAGAACAGTCATACAAGAGTAGAAATAACATTTGAAATAAAGCTGTTCAGCTGGCTAACATAAGAGAAAGGGTCTTTTCTGCAGTAGCTCCACATGTCTGGAAAAGTTTCAAGGTTAGTCATAGGAAGGATTCAATGAGGTCCAATCTATGTTGAAAATGATAGCAGCTCCCAATTTATTTATAGGCAAGAAAACAACTGCTACTCACTCACTTTGAAACCCTTTACATTCTTGTCCCAGAATTAATTAATCATCTGGGGAAGTTACTGAGAGATGCTATGGGTCTATTTGGCAGTGATTCTAACTGACACTACTCTGTCGCCATCCCAAACTGACCCCATGGCAGGAAGAAACATTCCCAGGGCCAAAATGATCACAAGAGAACTAGCTACCCTAGTTACCTTTACTTTTCCAGTTCTGATCTGTGGCATATCCAAGATGGCCAGCACACTTCCGGTTGAATTCCGCCACCAGCGATTTGTACGGGTTGCGTATCAGTAAGATGGCCGCATCAAACATTTCAATTTCCTTTCTGCCACTCTCATGTGTTTTGACACAAATAGTTCTTCTGCTTCTCCAGTGGTCCTTTTCTCCTTTGAAACCTGGGCAGGATGTAAAGACTGAGGTTACTATTTTCAAAGTCTTAAAAATTCTCGGATATATGTTACAGAAGAAAATACTTCCTTTTCTATTATTCCTCCCCATTCATTGACATCATCTGGAGAAGTTCACCTACAAATGACATAACTGTCATCAGGTGGTAACCCAAGTCAAGTCTTTTCTATAGTTATCCGAGTTTCCATTCATTGAGTAAAGTGAAGTCTGTGTTGACATTAAAAATAGCCATTAAGAGCTTGGTTATTAAAAATGGTGTATTTTTAATTGTCTATAATTTAAATTAATTTTCATTCTGAACTTATTTATTTATTTGCTGCCCATCATGTGGCTGGGTTACAGCATGTTGTTATTGTTGTTAGTTGCGAAATCATGTCCAACCCATCATGATTCCATGGACAACATTCCTCCAGGCCTTCCTGTCCTCTACTATCTTCTGGAGTCCATTTAAGCTCACGCCTACTGCTTCATCCAGTCACCTCATTCTCTGTCGTCCCCTTCTTCTATTGCCTTCAATCTTTCCCAGCATTAGGCTCTTCTCCAGTGAATCCTTCCTTCTCATTAGGTGGCCAAAATATTTGAGTTTCAACTTCAGGATCTGGTCTTCTAAAGAGCAGTCAGGGTTGATCTCTTCTAGGACTGACCGGTTTGAACGCCTTGCAGTCCAAGGGACTCGCAGGAGTCTTCTCCAGCACCAGAGTTCAAAGGCTTCAATTCTTTGTCGTTCAGCCTTTCTTATGGTCTTAACAACTGTGGTGGATGCTTAATGACCCCTGCAAAAAAAGCTCATAAAATCACATCAGTCATGTGGGCAACCCATTTTACGACCGTCATAACTTACTAGTGTATTTGTCAGGCTCAAATACCATATTTTATTTATTTTTAATATATAGGTAGGTCATGATTAGCGCTGATGATGAACTCCACAAAATGGTCGCGAGATTCAGATTCACGCTAGCTGAAGTAAGATTTCTACGGGAAATGGGATAAATGGCTCCAGCTTGACAGAAATCGGTCATGAAAATTTTGAAACATAAAGTTGTTAGAGGTTTATTAATGAAATATAACAGCAAAAGATTGGAAGAAGATACATACATCATAAATTTATTTTTAACAGAATTGTTAAGGAAAGCACAAATAAAACGAAATTCTAGATATCGTTCCTATTGATCTTCTAGGAAGATAGATCCCATAAATATTTACAATAAATAAATCAAGCTGGAGAATAAGCTGGAGACGAGCTGGAGAATAAGCCAATATCCCAAGCATACCTGCTATCTCTTGCATTTATTTATTGTTTATTTATGTATTAATCAAATTTATATAGCCGCCATCTCACCGAAGATGACTCTGCGTGGCACACAACAAATGGGTATAGCCACATATAAAAACCTCAGCTATAAAAATATATGTATGAAATCATATTAACAGTAAATATTATAAAAGTAGAGCTATAAACTCTAGGTTATTTATTTATTTAGCATGTGGTGATGTTGCATCAGCCAGGAGACTACGATACTAATGCAGAATTTGGCTGCCTGTTTGCTAGCTCTGTTTGGTTCACGCTCACGCGCTTCTCAAGGTGTGCCACAAGAGGGCGAGCTAGTTCCACACCAGAAAGAAAGATGAATGACTTTCTTGCACCGTCATCTGAGGTCCCTCCACCGACGCCATCTCACAAATGGGTGTTGCAACCTAGAAAGTTCAGCGCTGGCAGGATTCTGACTGCCCGCGCAAGATGCTGGCTCATCTTCCCATCAAAGTCGTACCTATTTATCTACTCACATGGAACAGGCTTTGAAACTGCTAGGTGGGCAGAAGTTGAGGCGAGTGATGGGAGCTCACCCAGTCATGCAGTGCTGGGACTCAAACCACTGGAGTAAAGAACACCTCCAGCATCATTAAGCCACTGAACCACTGTGCATCTTAAAATTTAGGTGAAGAGGGAATAAAAATAGCCAGCTCAGCAATGGAGATATCTAAGCATATCTCTGTTTATTTGGAATCTTCAGGCCTGACAACATAGTGTTGGCCACAAGCATCCAGAACCACTCACAAAGAGTGGTTCAACAGTAGTTTTATTGCTCATCAGGTACGATACAAGAATCTTGTCAAACAGATTGCATTCCCTTGAGTGCGATAAAGCTTTCGTGATTCGGGTGGAGGTCAGGCTTTCTGCAACGCAAGGACTCTAAGCTTGGCCCCGTCTTGATGCCTCCCTCCAGTCTAGCTGAAGATTCCACCATACATAGTCAGATCTTGAGGCCTTCTGAAACATCAAAGGGATAGAGCTAATCTAATCTTGGGGGGACAGTGGGGGGGGAGAAGGCTCCATAGAGCGGGCACCACAGCAGAGTAGCACATCTCTACCCAGAGTTACCTTGAGGTATGATGGGCAGTCTATATATTTTATAAATCAATCAATCAATCAATCCAGACATGTCAAACACAAGGCTCGGGGGCCGGATGCGGCCCGCGAAGTGGTTTCACGTGGCCCGCGAAGCCATCCTGGAAACAGTGAGGGAACGGCCCCCGCTGCCTTGGCCCTGGCCCAGGCCGGCCGGGAGCCAATGTACAATTTTGTGGTGGCCATCTTGGCACTTGCCCCGATGGACCATGCCTTGGCACTTGCCCCGGTCCCACCCCCTTCTGCCAGAGACCCTCAGATTTGTCCCACTTATGCCCAGGCCCCTTCAGGCACCTTTGACGCGAATGATGTAGAACTGGCCACGCCCACCCAGTAGGCCACACCCACTCTGGCCACACCCGCCCGGCCCCCCAAGGGCAACCGCAATGCTGATGCGGCCCTCAGTGAAATTGAGTTTGACACCCCTGCTCTAAGCATTATATAGAACAAGAAACCTTTAAGTTCTTGCTCTTTAACTCACGATTCTACCTTAGCTGAGCTGTATGCATATATTTATATTGATGAGATATACATAGGGATATCTACCTTATGCCCTGCATTTCATATGTGTATTGTATTACTATTTACACTCAGATGTACGCTGACAGAACAATACGTATGTGTGTTTATTGGTTAGTTGGTATATCCGACAACATATTTGCAGTTGCTTCTGCCATTTCTCATTGTGCATTACTAATATTTATGATGCAGCTAATTTTCCTAATCACATAGTCAATTTTAGTCTTGATTTTAGTCTTTTAGTCAATTTTAGTCTTTTAGTCAATTTTCTCTTGATTAAAAAGGAAAAACATTATAGAAGATATTTCTCAGGACAGGAAGCTTCAGATATTTATTTCTCTGTATATATCTAGTAGCAAAACTCCAAAGCCATTATGGAAGTATTCCAGTGACTACTGTGTATGAAATACAAGCTCTATTTATATTGTTGTTCAGGTTTTTTGCCCTCTTTTTCCCTCCTGCAGTATATAAAAGGTCTAGCAGTGATTCTCTTTTGGATGGGAGGTAAAGTTTCCATCTGTTCTTTGGGAATTACGTGATCTGATATCAGGTTGCTTACTTTGATAATGTGAGAATTAACTTTCACATCACAGTCCAAAAACTTGTTCCTGTTTTTGTTGGATTAGACCCAGATTTGTTATTGTCCCTTCATATATTTTATTTATATAGACACTCTTCCCAATCTTCTATTGTCTATACATAATTCAAAGAAACTAGCAAAATACAAAAACAATTTAAAATGCCTACAAACATTGGATAAAATATTGAAGGATTCTCTTAGTTTTTCTCTCCTGAAATTTTTTTTAGTCAACACTTCTGCTATTTTGTTAGAAATATTAAAAGTAATATTTACTTAGTCCTTAGAGGATCAGATCATTGGAGCAGGAGACTTTAATAAAGTGATAACCACTTTGGAATCTGTCGTAAGATTCTTTTTTACAAAATTTATTGTAAAGTATTTTCTTCTAAAACATATATTGGATATCTTTTTATTTTTTCCGCTTATTTTATTAATTTTGTTTTAACTTACCAAAGAGCATATTACTCACCCAGAAAAGATTTGCTATTTTTAGTTCTGTGTTGATAATAGCCGGATAACTGGATAGCCTATAGAGCAGGGGTCTTCAAACTTGGGCCTTTTACGCTGGCTGAGGAATTCTGCGAGTTGAAGTCCACAAGTCGTAAAAGGGCCAAGTTTGAAGACCCCTGCTATAGAGCTTAGACCAGGGCTTTTCAACCAGTGGTACGGGTACCACCTGTGGTACATTGGCACCTGGCAGGTGGTACCCGACCATCCTAGAAAAGTGGTAGCGGGGGAGGGGAATGAGCTGAACCGGTGGCAGCACCGCACAAGCCTGAGCGAGA
>JANHFS010009099.1:170074-183439 GCA_032467975.1 Trimeresurus albolabris
TAAGACTGAATGTGTTTCAGCATAGATGGCCACCACAAAATTGTACATTGGCTCCTGGCCGGCCAGGGCCAAGGCAGTGGGGGCCGATCCCTCACTGTTTCCAGGATGGCTTCGTGGGCCACATGAAACCACTTTGCGTGCCACATTCGGCCCCCGGGCCTTGTGTTTGACATGTCTGGTGTAGATAGTGAAATCTCAGAAGCTGGAGAATTGATCAGAGAAGATCCCCCCAACATTGGCCAGCAGCCTTCATGGTCTTCAGATCGATTTAGATAGGAAACTGGTTTCAAACTGGGTGAAGCTGCGCAGATAAGATAACCTTTATTGTCATTTTTTTTACTGTGGGCACAACGCCACACGTCAAAAAATGAAATTGAGCTGCCCGCTCTCAAAATGAAACACATACATGACACACCCCTAAAACATACTATGTACAACATATGAATAGACCCACACCCCTACATATACCTAACAAATAAATATTAAATACTGTCCATATTAAATACTGTCCATCTTGAATGCATAACAGAAGGAGGAAGATTGACGGGAATTAGGCAGATACGAATTTACAGAGGTTGTGGTTTCAAAGCAGTCGAGAATCTTCCATCGTGCGGAATCTTTGCAGCTGGAGCAGTGGCTGGTTCAAAGCTTAGCCCTCAAACATCTGGAAGCTCTCGGCTTGCAATCGCTCTCTTCCTCCCCACGTTCCTCTCTCTTCTCACGCTTTTCTTCCCTCATCCCTCACCCCCACCCCCCCAAGGTGAAGGAAGCCCATTTCAAAGCACACCCCGACTGGAAGTGGTGTAACAAAGATCGGAAGAAGTCTAGTTCGGATATAAAATCTGCTGTGCCAGGAGGGTGCCCCAAGGAGACACGTGAACGTAGCATGTCAGAGACAGGTACTCCTGCTTTACCTGGAGGTGAGCTACTTTTATGCCACCTGCTGTCTCCTGGACTTTTCTTAATTTTTGCCTCTCTTTTTTTTTTTTTTTAATCAGTTGCTTCTGAAATGCTGTTGGGCCCAGATGTCAAGGCAGGTGTCATGGGATCTGGGCACGGCCACGGGGAGCGAATCCTGGCCTCGGGCTCTGACGCCCAGCGTCCGCGGGCCTTTTCCCACAGCGGTGTGCACGGCATGGACAGTGACCGGGACAACCAGGTGTTACAAGAGCTTACCCAAGTAAGTCAGCACAAGGAACTCTAAGGCAGCAGGAATCGAAGAAGCTTTTGCGGTGGTTGGGTTGTGCCTGCCCTTAGAATTCAGGAGGGCTTCAGGCCGCCATTGAGGATAAGGCTGCTTCTTGCAAAAACTTCTGTGACTTCTTTCCTGTCCGAAGTGGGAAAAGATTTGGCGGCCAGGGCAAAGCTGCTAGGTTTTTGGAAGGGGGAGATCTACAGTGGGTGGAACAAGGACAGAAGGAAAATGGAGCTACCCTGTTCGCACTCTGTGAAGCTGAGATTTTTTTCCTAGATGTTATAGATCAGCCTCTTTTAACCTCAGCAATTAAACGTAACATGGTAGGAGGGTTTTCTGCAGGCTCAGAAAAAGAGAGTTTCAGGAATGCGGGCTATCTTGGAATGTCAGGTGGTCTATCATGGTTTCAGATTGATGTCCGTCTGGGATTGCCCATTGTGTTCTTAGGTTGCGTCCTACCACCGACCTGTATTTTAGTCTCATGCTGCTTATTTATGTAACCTCCCTCCAGAGAGGTTCCAGGCCATAGAACTGGAGTAATTCCAAGCTCTTCTGAATTTTAATCGCATGAATACATCTATCTATCGTCCGTCTGTCTGTCTGTCTGTCTTCTATCTGTCTATGTTCTGTCTGTCTATCTATCTATCTGTCTATCTTCTGTCTGTGTCTATCTATATTTTCTATCTTATGTCTATCTGTCTGTGTCTGTCTATCTTTTTTCTATCTATCGTCTGTCTGTCTGTCTGTGTATCTATCTATCTATCTATCTATCTATCTATCTATCTATCTATCTATCTATCTATCTATCTAATACTTCACCCACCTCGCTGTCCAAAGTAACTCTGGATGGCTTACAGAAATACAGAAACAATTATAAATATAAGAACAATTAAAGATACAAAGGATTAGTAATTCTAAAATCAATTGCATGGGCCTGTAAGTGTAAGAAGGGGCCTGGATGTCTTCTTCAGAATAACAGAGTTGGAAGGGACCATGGAGGTCTTCTAGTCCAACCCCCTGCTCAAGCAGCAAATTCTATACCAATTCAGACAAGTGGCTGTCCAGTCTCTTCTTAAAAGCTTCCAGTGTTGGAGCACCCACAACTTCTGGAAGCAAGTTGTTTCACTGATTAATTGTTGTCAATGTCAGGAAATTTCTCCTTAGTTCTAGGTTGCTCCTCTCCTTGATTAGTTTCCATCCGTTGCTTCTTGTCCTGCCTTCAGGTGTTTTGGAGAATGACTTAACCCATTCTTCTTTGTGGCAACCCTTGAGATATTGGAACACTACTATCATGTCACCCCAGTCCTTCTTTTCACCAGACTAGACATGAACTAGTGGATTAGGGCTGGTCTGCATCCTCAGCTAACAAGCCATTTAGGTTTCAGCCTACTCGTTCTTAATCAGTCTGTCCCACTTTGCAGGATTGTTGCGAAGATGAATTATAAAAAGAAAAACCTTATATGCTATTTGAGGGGAAGCTTTAGGAGAGGTAGTTGATATGAGAGGCTGAAAAGGTCATGATAGACATTTACAACAACTAACGCTTTCCTTTTAATGAAGATCTGACCCCTTGCTACTGATTTTCAGCAGAGTGATTGTAGGTTACTTTGTGGTTAACAACATCCCTCAGTTGAAGGTTACCCATCTCTGTCCTCAAAGAAAAGGCAGCTTTAGTATCTAACTGATAAATTACATACTGTCATATTCAACTTAGATGAAGATCTAAACACTTAGGAGCATAGAATGGTATTTTTTAAAACATCCAAACACTATATAGACTTAAGTTACCACCGACTGTTTAGAAAATATGACAGAAGCAAAACGTAATCTTTGAAATGTCACCAACTTTAATTTATTGGCCATTGGTCTGTCAAAGGAAGCCATCTCATTCAACATGCAAGACTCTTGATTATTTCAGGAGATGAATCTCCTCTCTGGATGTTTTACCCCAGAACTGGAACATTTGGAGATAATAGTGCCACATTGTTTACAATATTGTGATTTATTTTGCTGTCCTGAATATTCAATTCAGGAAAGGGCTTTTTCAAGTTCCTGTCTCTAAGAATGGCAAACCTAAGTATCTTTCTCTTTTCATTAGTAAAAAAGATTGAGGGAGAATGCTGAAAGTTGGAATTTTATGAATCTCTGAGAACTAAGAAAGGGCAACATTTTGTAGGACTGACTAGAGTGAAAAATATGTGAAGAATCATAATCGTAAGGCCAAACACAGTCTTATTCAATTCAATTTCTAGGTAGTCTTCAACTTACAACCACAACTGAGCTGAAAATGTCTGTCACTAAGCAAGACAGTTCTTCTGTGAATTTTGCTCCATTTTACAACCTTTCTTGCCATTTCATGACTTTTCTTGTTAAGTGAATCACTGTAATTATTAAGTGAATCATTCAGTCATTAAATGAATCATGCTTTTCCCCCCCCTCCATTGAATTTGCTTGTTGGAAGTCAGCTAAGGAAGGTTACAAATGGTGATCACTTGACCCAAGGATAGTGCAGATGCCATAAATCCATGTTAGTTGCCAAGCATCCTTGGAGGTCTTCTAGTCCAACCCCTTGCTTAGGCAGGAAACCCTATACCATTTCAGGCAAACAGTTGTGATTGGAAGAGATTGGACAACATTTCCAGTGATTAAAAAAATTCATTGATGGAGCATTCACAACTTCTGGAGGCAAGTCGTTCCACTGGTTAATTGTTCTGTCAGGAAATTTCTCCTTAGTTCTAGGTTGCTTCTCTCCTTGATTAGCTTCCATCCGTTGCTTCTTGTCCTGCCCTCAGGTACTTTGGAGAATAGCTTGATTACCTCTTCTTTGTGGCAGCCCCTGAGATATTGGAAGACTGCTATCATATCACCCTAGTCCTTTTTTTTCCATTAAACTAGACATACCAAATTCCTGCAACTGTTCTTCACATGTTTTAGCTCCAGTCCCCTAATCATCTTTGGTATCATCTTAAAAATCAATTACAGACACATTTTCTATATCAGAAGCCCTTAGCTTTGAGAAGAAGTTAGGAAACTGAAGACCCAGAACTTACAAACCTCTTTCATAGATATATCCCAAGACCCTTCTTTGACCTCATTTGTCAAGCAATAGTAGCTTAGTTTGCTGTAATTTTGTGGCAGAAAATATAGGAAAAATGAAATGTAATGTAATAATAATAATGGCCCAGACAAAATTGCCACAGTGGAAATAAAATTGAAGTAATGAACAATAATGGAATTGAAATGCCAAATGGCCAAACCATTAGGAACCATCAATCTGAAACCAACCAGCATCTGAGCATTTTACAGTTGGATAATATCAAGCATGACAAATTAAAAAAAAAAAGTAATTAGTGACAAATATATCCAAAGAGTGAGAAAAGTGCTAAAGACAAAACTGAATGGTGGAAATACCATCAAAGCTATCAATAACTGGGCCATAGCTGTGACACAATATGCTGCTGGAATTATTAACTGGACACAGCCTGAACTGGACAATTTGGGCGCCAAAAAAAAGAAAGCTAATGACTGTTCACTATGCATTACATCCCCTTAGTTATATTGATAGATTACATCTGCCCTAGGACTACATAGTCCTAGGCTGCATTAACAAAGGGATAGAATCACATGAAGTGTTGTTAACATTTTATAACGCCTCACTTGGAATATTGCATCCAGTTTTGATTGCCACCATATAAAAAAGATGTTGAGACTCTAGAAAGAGTACAGAGAAGAGCAACAAAGATGATTAGGGGACTGGAGGCTAAAACATATAAATAAAAGTTGCTGGAATTGGGTATGTCTAGTTTAATGAAGAGAAGGACTGGGGTGACATGACAGCAATGTTCCAACATCTAAGGGGCTTGACCATGAAAACTGATTGACCTTTCTCTCAGCCCAGTCCACCTCACAAGGTTGTTGTTATGGAGAAAATAGGAGGAGGAAGGTGTGTTGGATATGTTTGCCACCTTGAGTTATTTGTAAAAATAATAAATGTGGGATATACAGTGTGTGTGTGTACACATACACACATACATAAACACATGGATATATACACAAACATGCACACATAATGAGATCCTAGGTTCTTGGGAATTACTCAATGTGTTTGAAGGCCAACATGAGCTAAAGAACTTGTATCTGTGATTTCATATTAAATAACAATAATGACAAGGCAAAGTTGCATGGCCAGTATTAAATATAAGCAAAACTAGAAAACAAAGCAGGTAACAACAAGGCCTGGCAATGGGTAAGAACAGGAAAGTTGAAGAAAAAAAACAGAGGAGTTAATTCTGGCTGCACAAGACTAAGCCTTAAGGACAAATACAAAACACCCAGAATTGAGAAGAACGCGACAGACAGGAAATGCTGTCTCTGTAAAGAAGCTGAGGAAACAGTGGACCATCTGGTTAGCTGCTGCAAGAAGATCACACAGGCTGACTACAAACAATGGCATGACAAAGTAGCAACAATGATGCACAGGAAATCTCCAGGAAATACCACTTGCCAGAAATCAAGAATTGATGGGATCACAAATAGACGAAGTAACAGGAAATGAAGAAGTTCTGAAGAAGTACTGTGGGATTTTAGACTTCAAGCAGACAAGCACCAGCCACATAACACCCCAGACTTAACAATTGTTGATAAGAAAGACAAAGATGTCTGGCTATTGGATGCTGCATTTGCTGGAGACAGTGGAATAGAATAGAATAGTACAGGGGTCCTCAACCTTGGCAATTTTAAGACTTGTGGACTTCAACTATACTTCAGCGGTATAGAAATTAAAATAAATAAAAATAAATAAATAAAAATAAATAAACTGGCTGAGGAATTCTGGGTTGAAGTCCACAAGTCTTAAAGTTGCCAAGGTTGGAGACTCTTGGAATAGACTACAAAGAACTGGAGAAAATCACAAAATATAAAGACTTGCAAAGAGAGGTAGAACAACTGTGGCAATAGAAAGCAACGATAGTGCCAGTATCTGGAGTATCCAGATACTGGCCAGTATCTGGAACATCTGGAACAGCTAGCGTATCCTGGCCAGTATCCAAAACATCTGGAGCACCACTTGAATACCATTGGCATGGACAAAATCATCATTGGTCAATTGCAAAAGGCAGCTTTACAGGTAGTCCTCAACTTCCGATCACAATTGAGCCCAACATTTCCATTGCTAAGTGAAACATTTGTTAAGTGAATGGTGCCCCATTTTATGACTTTTCTTGCCACCATTGTAGTTGGTAAGTTAGTAACAAGGTTGTAAAGTACATCTGGCTTCCCCATTGACTTTGCTTGTCAGAAGGTTGAAAGGTGATCACATGACCCTAGGGACACTGCAATCATCATAAATATGAACCCTTGCCAAGCATCTGAATTTTGATCATGTGACCACAGGGATGCTGCAATGGTCCTAAGTGTGAAAAATGGTCATAAGTTACTTTTTTCAGTGATGTTGTAACTTTGAATGGTCACTAAAATGAACTATTGTAAGTTGAGGATTACCGGTACTTAGAACAACTTACATCCTGAGGCAATATCTTATTAAACAACATCTAAACCTAATAATATATTAAACTAGGGAGGGAAGGAAGGAAGGAAGGAGGAAAAAAAAGAGGAAAAGAAAAAAGGAAAGGAATTCTTACTTTTTGGGAGCAAAATTCAGAGCATATCTCCACTGTCAAATTGGAATGTATCAACGAGGCTGGCAAGATGTTCGTTAAATTTTCTGGTACTTTAAAACATCCTCGATAGATAATATTTTGCCCTGCAAAAGAAAGACAAGAAGTTTGCTCTTAAATAATAGCAACCAGGATAACCTCCTATAACCCTAAGGCAGGGGTAGGCAACCTTGGCTATGCTGGCTCAGGAATTCTGGGAGTTGATGTCCACGAGTCATAAAAGAGCAAAGTTTCCTACCCCTGCCCTAAGGAATGTACACAAACACACTCATACTCTGACAGAGGGAAGGAGGGAGAGAGAGAGAGAAATAGTTAACATGATAAAAACATGATCTGGTTTCTGTGAAGCCTACTCACAATTCCTGATTTTTAACTCAGCCCTACTGGCCTGTTAAAAATTTGGGTTTGAAATGACTCCCTCCCTTTGAGGGAAGCAACACTATTTTTTTCCTTTGAAAATGTCTCTTCTGTTCTGTCCCCTCTTCCTCATTCTCCCCTGTGAGGCTTTGAAAAGCTCTTGATTTAAAAAAAAAACCATCTCCAAAATTGTTCCTCTTCCGTAAAGACCTGGAATTTCAATGATTTGCAAAAACAGCTTCAGGAAGCCTCCTGTGTATTTGTGTGCGGAGGGAAAGGGGGATTTTTACCCCAAACATTTCTTCATCTTTATTCCTTTTCATAGGAAGGTTATTTTAATGTTCAAATACTAAACAGATTTCCAATGTGATGATCTGTCTATGGAGATTTTCAGTCATCCAAGCCATGGTTGTCCCAAAGATGCTTTTTCTCAAGAAGCAATTGGACTTTCTTTGTTTTCCCTTGAAGATGTTTCACTTCTCGTTCAAGAAGCTTCTTCAGTTCTGTTAGAACTGAACTATTTTAAATACAGTGAAAGTTTTTACAGACAAAAACACAGCTGCGCCATGGGTTCACCTCTATCCCCCACTGTGGCCACATGGAAGAAGTAGAAACTAAAGCCCTAAAGCCCTTCACAGGAGTTCCACTCACTCACTAGTATAAGTATCCGGACGATACTTGGGTCAAGATCAAAACACAGGAATTGGAAGCATTCACCAAACATATCAAATTCACACATGAAGGTGTTAAGGAAAATAGTCTAGCCTTCCTGGACTGTGCAGTATACATTAAGGAAGACAGAAGCCTTAACACTGAAATTTAGAGAAACCCCCCCCCACAGATCAATATTTACATTTTGATTCTAACTACTCACTGGAGGACAAAATGGGAGTTATCAGAACCCTACACCACTGAGCTGAAGGCCTGCCTGCCTGCCTGCCTGCCTGCCTGCCTGCCTACCAGCAAAGATGGAAAAGACGAAGCACTAAAACACATCAAGGAAGTCCTCAGAACTTGTGGCTATCCCAAATGGGCCTTCATCAAATCCCCCCCAAAACCCCCCCAACAGGAGCTCCTCCATAAGAGACAAAGAAGAAAACAATAAATGAAGCAACATAGTCATCCATATGTTGCAGGAGAAGGATCTTCAGCCAACACAATATACGTGCACACTTCAAACCTAAGAATACAGTATGGCAGAAGCTTGTCCTCCTCAAGGACAAAACACCCAGACACAAACTGAGCAACGTGGTATATAATAATGATAATAATAATAAAGTTGGAAGGGCCCTTGGAGGTCATCTAGTCCAACCCCCTGCTCAGGCAGGTAACCCTATACCATTTTGGACATTTCAGTCTCTTTTTAAAAACTTCCGGTGTTGGAGCATTCACGGCTTCTGGAGGCAGATTGTTCCACTGGTTCATTGTTCTAACTATGCAGTACAATGCAGTGAGCCATGTGCAGATCTATACATTGGGGAAACAAAACAACCACTTCATAAATGTATGGCACAATATAGGAGAACAAACCCATCAGGACAAGATTCAGCAATCCATCTGCATTTAAAAGACAAAAGACCACTCTTTTGAAGACAGCAAGGTCCACATTGTGGTCAGAGAGGGCCACTGGTTTGAAAGAGGGGTCAAAGAGGCCATCTATGTCAAAACTGAACACCCTTTCTCAACAGAGGGGGAGAGATATGACATCATCTATCTCCAGTCTACAACACAGTCCTTTCAACAGTTTCAAGAAGGCTCCACACCCATATGCACTACTCAGGTGACCCTGAGGACACAGATAAACCTCCAAGTAGCTTTAACAACTCGCTAAAAGAATGCAAATGAACAGCTGTCTGCAAGGAGTATAAATCTTTCCATTCCCCACCATCCAGCTGAAGAAGCTTCTTGGATGAGAAGCAAAACATCTTCAAAGAGAAAAAAGAAAGTACAATTGCCTCATAAAAAAGCACCTTGGCCTGGATGACTGAGAATCTCCATAGACTGTGAGAACTGAAGAAGCCTCTTGGATGAGAAGCGAAGCCCCTTGAAGGAAAAACAAAGAAAGTACAGTTGTCTTTTGAAAAAGCATCTCTAGGATACTGTGATGATCAGAAATAAAATCAGCTAAATCCCGGGGGATCCAAAACTTTCCAAAAGTTTGAATGATATTCATTTATACAAAATAATGTACCCATGAAGATTTGCCAAAGATCCTTGAAAGATAGGAGACTTTATTGAAGGAGGAACCCATGGATTGTATGTAGAGGTAATGTTGTATATAGGAAGTCATCAATTTACCGCCACAACTGAGCCCAACATTTCAGTCACTAAGTTAGACAGTTGTTAAGTGACTTTTGCCCCACCTTTGCAGCATTTCTTGCAACAGTTGTCAAGTGAATCACTGCAGTTGTTAAGCTAGTAACATGGTTGTTAAGTGAATCTAGCTTCCGCATTGACCTGGCTTGTCAGAAGATCTCAAATGTCCGTCACATGACCCAGGGACACTGCAACCGTCATAAATACATGCCAGTTGCCAAGCCTTTGAATTTTGATCATGTGACCACGGGGATGCTGCAACTGTCCTAAGTATGAAAACAGTCATCAATCACTTTTTCAGTGCTGTTGCAACTTTGAACAGTCACTAAATGAATAGCTGTAAATCGAGGACTATCTGTATATTTCATTTTGACTTTTGTCTTTTAAAAGAGGAACATCTAGGGACCCGAGCTTCTGCATTTTCAACAGAAAACAAAAGGAACCCTACGCAGACATCAGATCTTTCTTGATCATTAGACTTTTAAGTGAAATGTTCAAAAAGTCCTGGTTTCATTAGAGAACAGGCAGGCTTCAGGAGACTGTAACTCCTTTATGAGAAAATTCTTAACCAACTGATTTTACGCGATGAATCAATTAATCTTGATTAATTTTGCATATGAAAGATAACCAAAATGTATTCTCTGCCACATCAGGACAGAAGAATCAGCCAGAATGGGAAAGTACCTTATTGGATGATATACTTTGCAGAAATTGTATGTACCACGATTAAAAACAGTTTACAAAAAAAAAAAACCAACCAAATTAATTGGGGTATACTTTAAGAAAACTGCAGAGGCTGCAATTTTTCAGCCAGAAAGATTTTGAACAAGCTCCACTGAATATTGCAGACTTTATTTCTAAGTCAGTAAGAATATGATAGTATTCTATATGATAGTAATGCCAATCATTTACTCCCCCCCCAATTAATCAATTAAATGGTCCAGCTGTTTTAATCAATAATAATGCTTTTTATTTAGGCATCTCACAGAGCCCGAGTGGTATCAATCAGAATTTTGAAAGCTTCAGGAATACAGGTACACTTCAATCTATGACCACAACTGAACCCAGAATTTCTATTGTTAAATGAGACAGATGTTAAATTAATTTTGCCCCATTTTACGAAATTTCTTGCCACGGGTGTTAAGTGAATCACTGCAGCTATTAAGTTAGTAACACGGTTGTTAAGTGAATCTGGCTTCCCCGTTGACTTTGCTTGTGAGAAGGTTGCAAAAGGGGATCACGTGACCCCAGGATGCTGCAACCGTCATAGATATGAGTCAGTTGCCAAGCTTCTGAATTTTGATCACGTGACCATGGGGATGCTGACATGGCCGTAAGTGTGAAAAATGGTCATAAGTCACATTTTTCAGTGCTGTTGTAACTTCAAACAGTCACTAAATGAATGGTTGTAAGTCACGGAGTATCTGCACTCCCTCTTCCCACTCAAACATTCCCAGTTCTGGGAACAAATAACACAATCAATCAATAAATCCCAGGCTGCTTTTGTACTTGAAGAAGTGTTAGCACTGATACAAATTTGGGAAATGGGCCAAGAAACAGTGCAGGGTAAAAATCCTTTTTATTAGCAAAGGCAACCATTTTAGCATTCCTTCTCCACAAATAGCATTCATAGGGAGCTATATATTTGAGCAAAATAAGAATGAATCAGAGATTTAAGATATATTATTCTCCACTCTCTCTAACAGGATAACTAGAAAAGGGTGAAAAAGGAAATGTTTTTTTCCTTTAAAACCAAAAATGATGAACAAAGTTTACCCACAAATTTCTTATTCATTGCAAAATGAACTCTTACTCATTACAGGTATTATGGGGTGGGCTTTTATTTTTGGAATCTTCCATTTTTTTTTCCTGTTGTTTGGTCCCTTAATGATAGGCTATAAGTAGGACAGAAGCTAAGAATCACTCAACAGAATCAGTTGAGGGAAGTGCTAATCTATGTCTGTAGGGTCTTTCCAAATCAAAGTGAATTGATGTGAACATCAGCAAAGGGACAACCTGGAACTGCCCTGATGAGGTGAATTAAGAATATAGAGTTCAAAATGTAACCCCATCAACTTCCCAGATCCATCTCTTGCACCCATATCCTGTACCCATAATAGAGATTATTAAGTATTTTTTGGGGGGGGTCCCTATCCATAAAGCCCTCTGCTTGATTGTTTGTCTGGTATTAACCCCTGCTTATCTACTTACTTACTGCTTATCCCTGCATATCTATTAACACCAGACAAACAGTCAAGCAGAAAACAATACATGCATTCAGTTGCCCCCATCCCTATTGGAAATAAATACTCACTTAAGAAGCTTACATCACTTACGTCGTTTAGGCCCTGCCCCTGATTCCTCCACCTGGTAAACAGAGAGCCTGTTGATGCCTCCACAGATGGTCCCTTTCTCCCCTCTGCACTCATTGTTGCATTCTTCCTGCTTTGCAGTATTCACTGGCAGCTGGTTTCCACAATAGCATTCTGCTCCATATTCTAAGCCGGCATATTTATAAGCCCTGGGTGAAACCAAAAAGAATTTCTTCCTATATCATTATTGCAACCTATACCAAAAACAAATATGGAGTAATATTTGACAGGCAAGAGAAGGACCTGGGAGACGGAGGTGGGGGGAGTCCAGGAGAAACTGAAAGGAGAGAAGTTGAAGAGGGAAAGGTAGAGACTCCAAGGACTCTTTATACAGCCCTAGTAAGGATATTACATCCATGTTTGGTCATCACATTATAAAAAAAAATGTTGTGACTTTGGAAAGAGTGCAGAGAAGAGCAACTAAGATGATTAGGGGTCTGGAGGCTGAAACATATGAAGAATGGTTGCAGGAATAGGGTCTCCTGCTTGAGCAGGGAATTGGAGATCTTCTAGCCCAACCCCCTACTCAAACAGGAGACCCTATACCATTTCAGACAAATGGTTGTCCAATCTCTTCTTAAAAACCTCCAGTGATGGAGCACCCATAACTTCTGGAGGCAAGTCGTTCCACCGATTAATTGTTCTAACTGTCAAGAAATTTCTTCTTATTTCTAGGGCAGATTTTCTCCTTGATTAGTTTCCATCCATTGTTTCTTAGTCTTGCCTGGTGCTTTTGAAAATAGGTTGATCCCCTCTTCTTTGTGGGCAGCCCCTCAAGTATTAAAACACGCTATCAGGTCACTGTTAACCCTTATTTTCACTAGAGTAGACAAACCCAATTCCTGCAGCCGTTCTTTGTATCTTTTAGCCTCCAGTTCCTTAATCATCTTTGTTGCTTTTTTCTGCACTCTTTCCAGAGTCTCTATGTCTTTTTTTATAATGTGGTGACCAAAACTGGATGCAGCAAGTAATGTATTAAGTGTGGTCTTACTAAGGCTTTATAAAGCAGTACTAATACATCACGTGACCATGATTCTATCTCTCCGTTAATGCAATCTAGGATTGTGCTGGCTTTTTTGGCTACTGCCGTATACTGTTGGCTCATATTTAAGTGATTATCCACCAAGATTCCAAATAACTTCTCACAGTTATTGCTATTGAACCACGTTTCACTTAATCTGTACCTGTACATTTGGTTTTTCTTGACTAAGGGTAAAACCTTACTTTTCTCTACACTGAATTTGTTTTGTTTCATAGGGCCCAGTGTTCAAGTCTGTCGAGATCCATCTGGATCTGGAGCCTATTTATTTATTTTATTTATTTATTTAATTTAATTTATATCCCGCCCTTCTCCCTGGTAGGGACTCAGGGCAGTTCACAGCATATTAAAAACAATATACAAAATACAAAACCCCCCTATGTTAAAAGCCAAATTAAAACCGAATATATA
>JANHFS010009102.1:0-11632 GCA_032467975.1 Trimeresurus albolabris
GGACAGGAAGGCCTGGAGGAACGTTGTCCATGGGGTCGCGATGGGTCGGACACGACTGCGCAATTAACAACAACAACTCATTTCTTCATATTTGTTTTATATCCCAAAGCTTATTACTCTTAGCCTTGAACAATCATTGATTTAGTAAACTTTCTAAACAATCCAAGGCACTTACAATAAACAGTATCCATCATTCTGAGATTTACAGTAACTAACTCTTTCTTTCAAGACATAGATAACTGGAGATGGTATCCTCATTGTGAAAATATTAGTTGCACTATCGAATCTACCTCTGGGGCAGTAAAACAATGGCAATGTCTCTCAGTCTGACCCTAAATAGGTTTTGCTAAACATGAGTCCTGCTGCATATTCTGTTTTAGAAAAATTGTCTTAGATGAAGACAAGAAATGTACAGACCATTTCATCCCATGCTTGCTTACAGTATAGTCAAGCAATGGGAATACTAAGGAGTAATATTGCATTGACTGGATCCAGGAAGCTTGCTTTTTCCTTGCAAAGACAGAGTAGAGTCATCCTTTTTATTTTTAAAGATGATTATTGAACGGAGGCATTGTAATATCATGTTCCTAACTGGCTTATGTGCTTTTATAAAGAAACCTGCCCCCATTGCCTAGTCCTGATGTCTGTTGCTTGGACAGCTGAATCTAGGAAGGTGGCATTGGATTGGAAACAGCAGCTAAGCTGGTCTCTGTGGTTACTATGATCGTGCCCATTTGAAAAACAATTTGGAAAAAGTGCTCTGGACCTTTAGGGCCATCTGTTAGTTGACTTCTAGGATCACCTGTTGCTTACTTCTACTGCCAGTGGCTTAGCAGTGGTAAGTAACCATATACAGTATGATTTTTTTTAAAAAATGTTTTGCTTGTACTCCTATGTTTATAGCAGTATCAGCCCTGAATATGCATTTCAAGCAAGGCCTGTGCAGTAACACACTTAGATGCATAAGCATCTGAGCAATTGGATTTGCAGTTTAATTACTGATGTTCTTTCTTCATAGCCTCCATTAACCATATGCACTTGGGAACACCTCTTCACCAAAGTGAGCACAAGCTATTTGAATACACAACAACATTACAGATGTAGGTTAAATGCAAATAAAAGCTGGATATCCATTTCCATTAGGGATTTGCCAGCAATGCAGGGAGCATTAAAACTTCTTCACTTTGCCTATAGATAGTTATTTCATTTTTTATGGCCTTAAAGCAGAGCTGATGTGTCCAGATGGAATTTAGCACTATTGCGATCCAAAGAATTAGGGTGATGTTTTATGATGCTCAAACAGCACTGAATAAAATTATTTGGTGGAAGTCATTTGTTTTAAGGAACAGATGCTCAGCTCACGGGATTACCCAGAATTTTCTGGAAGTGCTATTAACTAACTGCTTTCAGCTGTCTCTCCAAATAGTAAAACACATGCATTAAGGCAAAGATTGGAAGTTGGGATACTATGTGCCTGATGCAAGAGAGGCTTTCAGCAAACATTTTCTTCAAAAATTTATTTACCTATTAGGTCTGTATGTTGTCTGTATAACTCACAAGTCCCACTGTCTGGCAGCAACAGTAAAAAAAAAAAATACAGACATCAATGCAAAGAAATAAAATGTCCAGAGTAAAAAAATATAAATATAAAATAGAGCAGTGAATTAGACACAGATGGCAACATCTCATTAATCTCCCATGCTTTCCAGAAGAGCTCAGTTTTAGTTAACTACCATAAAGGGCTAATCTAGTTCTGGAAGAGATTGTTCCAAATTACAGGGGTATTACCAAAAAGCAGCCCCTTTTCACTTCACGGAAATGAGGCACCACCAACAGTTTTATGGGGAGGAATCTCAGAAGAATCGACTCTGTTTAGAGAAGGAAATTCAGCATGTGCCAAGACATCAAGCAATAAATGGCTTTATAGGTAATAACCAGCACTTTGGATTGTACAGGTGTAAACTATTGGCTACCAATGCAGTGTTAGCAATATAGATATGCTTCCAGCAATAAATGTCCATTGAGAGAGCTGCTGCATTCTGAACCAATTGCACTTTCTGGGTGATCTTCAAAGGCAGCCCCCAGAGAGAGCATCTAAACTTCAGGGATAAAAGGCAGCGTATGGATGGATGCGTGGAGAGATGGAAGTGGAATGGTTCGTTAAGGACAGAAATCTATGGAGAGGCACTAGCGAATGGGGTTAGTACTGACTCAATTGAGTTTGCTTTACTTTTTCTCTTTATTTCTTGCCTTTATTTTCTTTTGTTCGTGATTTCTTACCACTTTTCTGCATTTTGCATAATGTTGCTTTCCTCAAAGGGGCATAGATAGGGTGATGGAGATATATGTAAACACACACACACATATATTAGTGGGAAGTCTAGCCAATCAGTAACAAGATGTTTCCATGGCACAGAATGAGGCATCCTTTGCCTTCCCAGCCACCATCTCACTGCTAAAAGGAAGATTTAAAAAGCTCACTTTCTCTTTGGCCCTTCTGCTAATGGATTCTGCTAGAAAGTGGCTTCACCAGTCAGCACTGCCACATTACCAATATTTCCCTTGGAGTTTTCTTGATGGTGATTTTTTTGTAAATATTTTTTGTAAATATTTTATTTTGTGCAGTACCTTCAGGAATTTTATGGTTTTATAGCTTGGAATGTGGCTTTTTATTTTTAATCCCCAGGTGTCTAATTGAGATTGGAGCCGCAAATGGAATAGCTGGATCAGCCTCCTTTTGTAGGGGATGCTCTAGTCTAGAGTAGTGTTTCTCCAGCTCAGCAATGTTAAAGTGTGGAGTTCAAATCCCAGAATTCCACAGGCAGCATGGGGGATTCTGGGAGCTGAAGTCCAGACATCTTAAAGTTGCTGAACTTGAGGAACACTGCTCTAGACTTTCAACTTGGTGCCAAAAGCTAGAAGGGAGGCCCTAGTCTGAAGAGGCTGGTGCAGGTTAAAATATATTGCAAATAAAAGGAAGTAATACACATTTTGAATTAACCCTGGCCATCCAGAGCTCGTATGGGTGCTGGAGTGGAAGATTTGTTGCACTTGTTTCAGCTGAGGACTTGAAGGAAATAAAACAGATTGCAAATTGCAGGCAATAAGACACAGCTTCTTCTAGCCACCTCTTGTATTTAATTTGGGTTTAGGTGTTTAGTAAAAAAGTGATAAAATGCCACTATAGGCTCTGCACGATGGAGTCTGAGGGACTTTCCGATTGTTGATTCTCTTCTCTGTGGCCATTCTCCCTTTTACCAGCATTCATCCCATCTCTTTCTTTCACCCAGGACAGATAATTGTGTTGCTTATGAAGCAGAAAATCAGTAGCAAAGATGGTTCTGGACTGAAATGTCCCTGCTCCAATGTTGCCTTCATTGACAAGACCGCGTGTGAGAACTTTTCATTTATCATATCATCCCCCTGACAATGTGGAGAGGCAATATTCACATTAGGAGCCTCAGCAGGGTAGACAGCTGCACTTTTTATGAGGGCTGTTTGTCTTTCATTACAATTTAACCTTTCTCTGAACAAAAGGAGAAAGAGCCTGTGGCAGCAGGTGCAGCTGCAAGCATTCTTTCTGAGTCTCTTTCTGTAGGCCACTGGCCAATCTGCCAACAGGCAGGGCATTAAGAATAAATGATGATCTCATAATTCAAGGACTAGGTATAAAGTAAGAGAGTGCTAGAAGAATCACACTGCTCCACTCATCCTTGAGGCTAGTAGATTGCAAGAAGGACCGAAGGGCTCATTGTTGCATGATGAGAACATTACTCAGCAAAAGGAACATTTTAGAGCACCCTTTGGTAACAATACTCTTGTTCAGCATTGTCATAGAAAGTGCATCTATTGACTGCCCTCTTTCATTTATTCATTAGTTATTTGAACTATTTTCACTCCACATTAGTGGTTTTCCCATGATGTCTACACATTTTTATGGGAGTCTTAAACTTGGGGACAACTCTTTTGCCCCATTAGCGAAGGATTGCTGTCTTCTTTGCTTATAATTGGGATATCCAACATGGTGGCTGGCAACAACCAGCCTGTGTCCGGTCCAATTCCCCCCAGCTTCAAAATGGAGGCCAATCAAACATCAGTTTCCAACTACAGCTTTACTTTTTAAGAAACCTTTTAAAGAAACCTCTGAATTCCACATGTTTCTAGAGGCAGTGAGGCTTAAAACAAGCACTTTGATACAGCTGATTTGCTCCACATTTTGTCGAATTACAGTAAAATGCTTGTTTCAAGTCCCCTAGAACTATATACACCGCCTGCCACATTTGAAGCACTGGAGCAGATGATCTTTTCCACCAGCATGAAGCCCTCAGTGTGGAGAAACTTGAGTTTTTGACTGAAGGAGCTACTTCAAATTGGATTGTTGCAGCAATCGACACCGAGGTGTCGCCTTGATATGGAGCTGTGCAGCTTTCCATGGCCATAGACAGCAGTTAGGCAGGGGGCAAATCATTAAGAGTACACAAAATTATCTGAAACAAACATTGTGTGGCCAATCACTTCCAATTGTACAAGCTCTAAAGGAAACGTGTTTTAAAATCTGTTTTTTTCCAAATTATTCTAGAGATAATTTTTTTTTTAAATTGTTCCCTTGTTCAATTCTTTGGTGAACTTATTGGCAGACTTGTTATTTAGATCCATTGCTCTATATATTGATTGGAATTTGCAATCTATGCAAAATGTTCCAAGGAAAAAGGATATTCCAAGGAGTCAGTTTTATTCCAAACTGAGTTTTGATTTTTTTTTTCTTATTGTGATATCCTTAAAATATATTTGTTTTCTAGAAATTTTTGTGACTGGTCATGCCTGCTAGCATGCAGTATATGCAAATTTTGATTCAAATCCAAAATATTTTGAGTCTTCTGTTTTAAAGGACTGCATAAAATTTCCTTTCCTGGCTGAAAATAGGACAGGTATACTTTACATATTTGGAAAAATTAAACAATTTCCAAATGTTTAATACTGCGCAGAGCAGAAACCCAAAACTCAGGGGGAAAGAAATGAAGTCCCTGAGATACAAAAGCTGGGTATCTCTGGTAAATATGGTAGCTGCAATGTCACTGAGACATGTTCAGACTGCAAAATCCCCAAGAGTTCTTTGAACAGCTGCAAACACAGAGCCAAATAGGTTCCCTAGGAATTGCTATAATAAGCCAACAGTCAAAACCAGTGACTTTTTAATTTTAAGATATTTAATACTCTTCTTTTTATTTTTATGTTTAAATAGATTGCAACCCAAGATAATAATAAAATATTGTAACAAATGTATCTATAGTTTTTCTGCAACAGAGTTGAGCAATGAGTGTAGCTGTGGGAAGTCCAATTTCTATTGCTCCCATTATCTTTGGAGAATAATGATGGAACCTCATGCTATGCAAAATTGAGCACAAAATAACTCGCTTTTTAAGGAATGCATCCCATATATAATAAATGATACAACAGTCTTATCTTACAATAATAAATAGCTATACACTTGCTTGAAGCTAACCTAATTTTTGTTGGCATGCAATGAATGCTCACCATAAGATGACAAGCTCCATTTTTTGAAAATTCTATAATTGTGCAATTGCTTACATGTCTGACAAATAAGCCTATTAGAATTCAACAGGCCAATTAATCATTGGCAAGAGTGGACATGGGAGGTGCCCAATTTTCCACCCTTCCCACTTTGGATAATGCTTCCAGAGCCTTTCCAAAAGTCCTTATGAATTGTAATTTTCAAACAAACCTACAAATATTTGCTATTTTAATTAGGCTTAATCACAGCTATGCAAAACATTTTTGCTTTGACCCATCCTAAAGATGTATGCGTATATATCAAATGGCCCACCCGTTTCAGCCAGCTGCTGTTGATGCCGACAAGAGAGCTTTTTCTGCATGGGCTTTAGTTTGTATTCAAAATTGAAATAATAAAGAAAACTGCTTAAAGGATCTTTGATTTTAAATTGAATGAAGTTGAAATACAGTTCTGTGTCCTTGCCTTGCTGCTTTTTGAAATATGGGCCACTGGCATGCCATTTAAAGGCCAGGAATGGCCCTCAGCTCCGAAAGGGAGGCACCCCCTCCACACTATATCAGATTGCAATCTAAGGCCTCCTTTCTATTTTTCATGTTGAACATCATGGCTACATAAGTTAACTGACTTTTTCCTTCATTAACCTCTGGTCATTTTCAATTCTCTTTAATTGTCTATGCTCATCAGACTGTTAACATGGAAAATATAATTTTATACTTTAGAAACAGAAAAGCATATTCAAGCTGCTACGTCCAATCCTGGACATAGCATTACCAATACCCTTTATGGCATACACACTCCTGGGTGATGACTGTAAGTCACAGGTACCTTTCAGAGCACCTACATTTTTCAATGATTTTCTTAACAACAAGAGAACATTCAAGTATACATTTGGAGTTTTCTGCTCAAAGAATAGAAAAGCATATCAGTAAACACATTTTATTTTAATGTGTGTGTGTGTATGTATGATATATATTTTACAGACCCTGCTGTATAGCATTTATTTTCCATCAACAAATGGTGTGCTAGGCACTTCACAATTTAAGGATTTGTTTTAAAAAAATACATAAAAGATTCAGCTTTTTGGTAAAAACCCAATACATTTCCTCATGGATATGGCATACAGATTTATGGTATATGATAAGGCACATTTTCTGTATCTCAGGAAATAATAGCACCCTCCCCATGAAGGTTTACTTTCTTTTTTTCTATGATAGAGGTAGAACGGAACCCACCTGTGGTTCTATTTTGCTTAAGACATGATTGATTTGATTATCTTCTTTATCCAACAACAACAGAAATGTTTCTCCCCCTTGATACATTGAGGCCAGATGAAGCATCTTTACCAGCTTCTATCCTGTATTTAACCACATTTCCAAACCTCAACTCCCAATGCAATTTTGAAAGGATAGTTAAAATCTCAACAAAATCCTTCAAAAACTGAATTTATTCCAAAGCCTGTCTATCTATGGTTGGCTTTGATGGTACCTACCTACAGTGATTTGAAAACTGCAGCTCTTCCAGAGATATTTTCTGAGTGGAAAGCTCTTGCTTTCTCTGGCAATTCAAATTTCTAAATAAAATAATGGAAAAAGGTGATTCTAGCTGCTTGGCAGAAACGCTAGTACCTATTAAAGTTTCCCAGCCAGCATGGGAATTTTGGGAGTTGAAGTCCATGGATCCTAAAAGTTGACAAGTTGCCCTATTGTGTTTACTTAATTCCTTTTAAACTCCTGAGGAAAGTGGATGCATGGAAACAAAAAGTAGCAAAGTAGCAAAAAAGAAGCAAAGTCATTCATTACTATATTCCCCTCAAGTATTTAATTTAAAAAACAAAACTATAGCTAAAAGGAAAAAAACAATGTATTTCTTCATTGATTGGACAGTTCTTATTTAGTTAAACCATTGTTTTCAACCTTCATGAATGTAAATTCAAAGTTGCCATAAATGTCATCAGGAATGCATACAATGGTTTAGTGAGGCACATATTCCATGGTTCAGATGGAGAATTTAAATCAAATGGTGCTATCTAGTTCTCAAAAACCACTTAATGTCAAGTCCTTTATGTGCTGAAGCTAATACATCTTAAATCAATAGGGTGACAAAGATCAGGCTCTGTGTTACATGTTTATGGGTTAAAATGCTCAGGTTATTCACATTTTAAACCAGCAGACAATTTTCTCTTAAAGAGAACTTTCCACCACCACTATGGTTTTTCCTAGCAGGTCAGGCAGACCGGGAGATGATGTAAGGCAGCCCTTCAGTTCAGACTGGGTAGCAGAGCCAATAAGCCTGGCTAGAGCATCTTGTGTACCTTGCAATCTGCAGCAGGATTTTCAGAAGGGTCCTGGGATTCCATGACAGTTATACCTATAATGAAATGTTTAAAAAGCCACATGCTATCTTTTCCTGGGGGACAACTGACAAAGCAATGTCCCAAGCATCCACAGCTAGTAAAGGCAGAAGAAAGCACCATGCTATATGGTAAGAGGCAACTGGACCATCACAGGTATTTATTAAACTTCTGGCGTAAAACCCATGAAGACAGTAGAAATGAGACCCACATTTTGTCCAACTTGCAGGGGAGGATGAAAGATGGACACAAGAACATTTCATGCAGCAAGGCAAATGATGTTCTTTTAAGCCTATCTGCAGCTAGGCATTTATTCTATGTAATTATTTGCCTGCATTAGTCAACTAGAGAGTTCCTCAAGCTTCTGGAAAATGTCCTTGGAAGTCATGTCCAGCTTTGCTTCGCAAATCTCATTGGGCATCCTCTTTTTATTTATTTATGCATTTGTGGGCTCACTTTCTCATTCATATAAAGCATTAGCCCAAAACCTTTTTGTCACCTGAGGCAGAAGAGCAAAATCTTCTGTTGCTTTTCTTGCTTGCAAAGTTAAGGATTATCATATCAAAATTAGCCAAATTATTTTGACACCCGAGGCAGTAAAGTCCACAAATTCCAGTCTCCCCTGCTGTAAAAACAACAATCAGTTCCAGGGCCTCTAGGTGGCACCTAAGATAGCCTCAATGCTGCATATAGACAAAGTTAGCCTAAAGCAAGAGAATTGTGTGGGAGTGATGAAGGCCTTCACATAAACCTGTCAAAGTCAGCAGAATAATGGCAGGAGAGAGAGAGGAAAGGTTTGCTGCTTGATATAATGAATCAACTGGAGGACCAAAAACCTAGATCTCAATAACTGCACCTGGCTAAAAGATGCTCCCCTCCTGACTATGGTCAGTTTCAGTGATGGGGGCCTTGATTTCCCTTGGACCCAAACCTGAGAATCTGAGGTAGATTCACCCACTAAGTGAAGGGGATAGGCAAACTTGGGATATGACCTCAAAAGAAGTTATTGAGGAAAAATACTCAATTTATTTGCAGCATCGAGGAAGCAAAATTAACCGCAATAGATACTTCAAGATACTTAGCAGATCCCAATGTTGATCCTAATATTAAGAAAGGGTTTTTTCCCCCAATGCTCTCCCAAGTATCTCTGCTCTGGACTGTTATATATCAGTAGCTGCTTTAGTACTTTTGTGGTTTTATGGACTACAGGAAAAAAACATACTCACTGTACTGGCAAAAAACTGAGCAAGCTTCAGATCAACCAGTGATATTAACTGCACATTCTATTTGCTCTGTTTGTAATTATGAGCATCATACAAGTCTTACTTACAAGAAACATTTGCCTGAAACCCCTAACTATAAGTCATCTTATCTTAAGTTATTATGCTGAACCATTCCAACATGAAGGGCTTTAGAAGGTATTATTTTAGAAAGAATTTCTGGAAATAGATTTATTCTAAAGATTATGTTCCAGAATTGAGAGATTGTCAGTACGCTCCAGCCAAAAAAAGGGGACATCCTTTGAAGTAAGCAGGTATAAGATAAACATGGCACAGTGCCATGCTTAGGAATAAGAGAGAAATTTGTTCAATTAGTATAGGAACTTATCAGGCTCACTATTATAAATCTACATATTGCAATCTGCACTTTTCATAGTTTTGAGATACAATTTGCAATTCAAAAATAATCATATAAAATGTATATATTAAGGAGATGTGCACACAAAAATGTCTATATTAGGATAAGATATGAATATAGTTTTTAAGGAAAACTCAAGAAGAAAAGTGCATTAAAATGAGTATATTAGGTTACTCTTCTGCCACAAGAAGTTCAAAGATTGCTGAAATCCTCAAACACTGATTCATGTAAAAGGAAATAGATATATTTATCTATCCTTTGTGTGACTATTCTTTTAAGACTATGACCAGGTTCAGATTGATACTCTCTTTAAACTGAAAACCGCTAATTTTTTTCAGTATTAAAAATAAATTGACACATGCATTCAGGAAATCTCAGAGTATCTTTTTTTAAAATCAGAAATATAAATAATATTATTATATTCAAGTCATCTGCTTAAGAATTTTTGGTAACTGAATGGCAGGAAAAACTACTCAAGTTTCACTATTGAGTTATGGCTTTATAAAGCATGGAAAGAGAACAGAATTGTAACCAAAATGTCAGTTTTTCCTGACATAGTAGTAATTTTATCTTAGACATCAAAATGAGACTCAGCATCAGAAAAAAGCTATGTAAAGTAAACATTTGGGAGAGTATTGGAAGAGAAATAGCAGAATTAGTTTTGGATTTTTTTTTTTAAAAAAAAAACAAAATTAAAAAACCCCGCAAGATTAAAAAAAAACCAATTATTTTGAACAGAAAATTTCAGCTTTGCACATTTGCCTGCTTCTGGTACAAAGAATTCTGTGTTCCCATTGAGAAGGGGGAATTTAGTTAAGCGCAATCCAAACAATGTTAAGTGTTTGTATATATTCCACCAATTTTAAATGGAAGTTTTAGCACATATTCAATTTCTCACTGAAATCAATACAAGTTTGCAGCCTGATTATATGCATATTTACTTAGAAGCAAGCCTCACTAACGTCATAGGAAATGGCCTTAAAATTTGCTCAACCTGATTGGATTTTGCCCGTTTTCCAGTAGGGAAAGCAGAGATTCCAACTCCTATGATAGCAGGAAATCACATTTTGTCCCTCCTTTGTGCGATTGTCACCCACTCCCAAATGCACAAGCACCATTGAGGTGAACCACAATCATACTTAATCAAAAGGGAAATAGAGAACCATCCTTTGAACAGAAGCAGGCCTCATTTCTTAGTCTTTACAAGCAGCTGACTCTCTTCACCTCAGAAATCTCATTGCAATACTGTTTCAAAGCAAGAGGAGCTACTCTGCCCATTATTACAACTAACTTAGGACAGCAATTATCAAGTGAATGATAATGACTCTGGAGTATCTAGATATATATTCATATCTAGCATATCTAATCTTGCATGTGATTCTCAGATAAATCCAGAGAGCTCTAAAATTGCTCAATTATTTCAGCCCTGCCCTAGCTCATAGAAGCAGAACTGCTCAAAACTGATCTGCACAGATCAAGGAACATTCCAATGTGGTTCTGCTCTTTCTATGGTGATGAAGTTCAGTTGATTGAGAATTCAATTAGTCCTGAGAATGATGTCTAAAAGGTTGTGTTCTTCTTAAAAAGACTTTGCAGAGGAAAGCACATCTATTTTTCTCATCTGCAATACCATGAGTACCTGCCTGAAGTTTCCCATGAAGAACTGCTGGTCAATGGCCGCTTGATGCAGCAAATTCTGCCTCATGGTTGGTTCCGCTCTTCTTTTAACTAAACTACAGGCTCTTTTGCTTTGGAATCACCACGCAGAGGATAAATAAACAGATGACCCGGTAGAATAGAAGCTGGTAACATGCACTGCTTTCCCTGGTTGTTGTTTTTTGGATCTTTCTCTCTTATGCAATAAACCAGCAGGATTTTCTTTTCCTGTCATTGATTGAAGAAACGGCGTAGAATGAATTGGCCCAGCACAATCACTGTGATTATCATAATGTATTTCCAATAAATATTGCTCAAGTCCAGTGCTGCCACCTAGAGACAGAAGAGTACTGTTATAGATCCAATTCTGCATTAGCCTTCTCCAACCTGGTGCTATCTAGAAGTGTTGGTTTTAAACACAGAGCACTGCCATTAGCCTGCTCACTGGGCTTGGT
>JANHFS010009103.1:9667-26820 GCA_032467975.1 Trimeresurus albolabris
ATGAAAGGTTACCAGGCAGTCAGAATGGCAATCCTGCTTAATGTCTGGTTTCGCCTACAAAGAAACCTGGCACAGATTTCTAAAGGAAAAACTATTAAATCTAACTTTAATTTGCTGCAGATATTTTTTTAAGCAAGCTTCCATATCCTGGGAAAAAGCACTGATTACATTGCAGGTGCATTATTCCATTTATTTTTTCATATTTAACCTACAAATATGAATAATTCTACAAAACCCATCCTGAATACAAGTTAGGAGTTTACAACATATGGAATGTGGTTTTTTTTCCTTTTTTTATGATTTTGCTGTTTTGTATCTTGAAACACTGCAGACATCTCAGATGCCTGTGGCTCTTTCCTATGGCAGCGGCAGCGTCTGCCATCTTGTGTGGCCAAACATAGAATTCAGTTCTTGTGACCTGCTGGATCACTTTTGCCAGTCACCCTCTGGTGTGGTCCACCTCATCAGCCAGTTCCCAATGGGCAGGCATCCAGCGCCTGGAAGCTGGCTAGTTGTGGGGGAAGAAACATGCTTCTCTGTTGGCCGGCACAGTTTCCAAAGCAGCTGGTCGGCTGCAGGGCGAAGAAGGCACTGTCTGGGGGTGTGGGCTCTGGGGCAGGAGGGGGTGGGCTTGCAGGAAGGAAATGGGCACTGGCTGAAGACAGCTCGCAGCTGAGAGGGGGCCGCTGGGAGGGATGGAGGGTCTTTCTGGGGGCCCGTCTGAAAACATCCCCTTAAAACTCCCGTGAGGAGAACTGGACACGGGGGAGGGGTGTCACATTTCAAATTCCATTTCTTTTCAGGAGGGGAGATGGCAGTTTCTAAACATGATAAATAAATGAAAATATCAATCAATTTCTGTTCCCCCCACCTCCTCCCACTTGGAAGAGGCGCCCAGCAGAGCCCAGGAGAGGCGCTCAGACTCCCATCTAGTCCCTAAGGCTTCCTGTCTGTCAGCCCCCTCTTATTCCAGATAGGAGCCGGCTTTGGCCAGGAGAAAAGCCCTTTTGCTCCAGAGCCAACGGTCCGAGATGCCCTCAGAGCAGGCTGGGCACAGAGGCTCCTCTGCAAAGGCAAAGGTGGAGCAGGTGGGCCCTTCTGCCCCCCTTTTACTCCTTGGGCAGCTGTGCCAAGGCAGCGCTGAGCAGAGACCAGCTCCCCCTCCCTTGGGAAAGGCACTTTGCCGTCTGGGTCCCGCTCCATCCTCCTCCTCCCCCTCCTTTCTGACTGCTGATTTCTTCAGGCCGAGATCCTACCTTTGGTACAGCAGGGCAGGGCAGGGCAGCCCACGTGGCACCTCCCCCCTGCTTTTCGGTGCACAGCTCCCCAGCAAGTGGCCTTCAAGACAGACTGGAGCTGCCTCTGGCCAGAGGTAGTGGGGACACCAGCTCATTCCGGTTCTCCTTCTAAGGGGGGGCTTCCATGCCATCTGCTTCCCACATCTGGTCTGGCTCCCACCCGTTCTTCATGGTGGACTCTTCCCTGCTGGTGGAGAGGAGAGATGCCACAGCTTGGGAGAATTCACTAATTGCTGACAATTCTTTGCAAGAACTTGAACTGAAATCTCTTGCAGAATCTTCCAAAGAGGTGCTAACCCAAAGGCCAATATGGTAAAAGAATCGGGCTGGATGCTGCCAGCTGTGGCTTGCCCAGGAAACGGAGCTGTGCCAAAGCACAAAAGGCCTTCAGTATGAGCAGGTAACGAGGCAAGTCTGATTAGCAAGACCTCCGTGACGGGGCCCGCTTGCTCAGCCCAGTCAGAATCCAAGCTCCCCATCTGGAGAAGCACGAGGGGAGCCAATTTCTGTCTCAGCTGCAAAAGAGCCAAGATTCTTGCTTGGTTCCCTTCCTCCCCCTCCTCCTCCTCCCAGCTGCCACAAAACAGCCCCTTGGTGAAAGCCTCCCAGCTGGGCCAGTGCTTGACATCCTCCTTGGCATCATCCAGCTGCGGAGCTGGAGAAGAAGGGAGGGTTTTCAGGGAAGCCCCCTGACCCGGCAACCCCACTCTGAATCCCGCTTCTCTCCTAGGCAGTCCTCCTTCCTTGCTTCTTGCTGTGCTTGGCAGCTGTCCTGCTCTCGGCTCACTGATGCCCCTGCTCCTTGGTCCCAGCCACTTACTTCCAATGGCTTTCTCTTGGGAAAGTGGTTGTACAGCACCCCCAAGATGCAGAGCAGCCCCTGGAGAAGCCCCTCCCACACAGGTGCAGGGCCAGTCCAGCAGAGTATCCGTGAGAACCAAGCAAGTTGGCCAGGCAAACACTGAGGAGGACTCTGGCTATTTTGAGGAGCATGGCCTGGGAAAGAGCCGAATGGCGAACGATATGGGAAGAAGGCTGGCTGCCCCGGCTGAGCCGGGGAGGGCCCTGGCCGAGTTGCTGCCTGGGGGAAAGAAGCCCAAGGGAGAGTGCTACCCGCCTCTGCATAAGCCCTTTTGCACTCTTCCAGCTGTTCTGCCAAGGAGGGATTTCCTCTGCTCTTGTGACACCACAGTCTCAAGTTTGGCCCCCACAGTTCCTGGGTCCTCTGTCCCTGTCTGGGAAGGCAGCACCAGGAGGTTGACGAGCAGGCGCCGAGGCCGCCCCCTCTGATGCAGCAACATGGGCCTCCAAAGCCATTGTCTGGGCAAGGCATCTGGCTCCCTGCTGCGTGCACAGGAGGCGGGGGAGGGCTTCCAGGGTGCCCTTCCAAGACAGCCCAGTCTTTGGGGGAGCCAAGATGGCCCCTGCAGGATCAACCAGCGCCTCCTTAGTTGTCTCAGCGTAGATTTCCTTGCCTGTCTCTGCTGCACTTCTCAGGGCTGGTTGGCTGCAGGATTTCACTTGATCTTTGTAAACAAAAATCTTCAGAGACATCGCAGGTTCTTCTAAGGGCCCTTTGAATGGTGAAAAAAGAACAGGCAGCCCCCAGCCCCATAGAAGCTGAGGCTCAGAGAATCCTAGGGTGGACATCTAGTTCATCCCCCCTGCCCGATGAAGGAAGCCTTTTAACATCCTGGACAAATAGCTGTCAGATCTTAGAACCCTTCCAGTGATCATGCACCCACAGCTTCAGGAGTCAAGCTGTTCCATGGCTTATTAAGCCTCGGAAGCTTTTTCCCTGCCTGGGGCTGCTGCATGCTGCATGCTCACCCAGGTATGTCTGGGTGTGATAAAGCGGGGTGAATTGTCATGAGAACAAGTTGTAACTCGCTGGGCTAAGTGAGCACCTATTTCCTTCTCTTCTGCCAGCCACAGCCAGAAGGTGGAGACCAGGGGTTTCACTTCTGTTTCAGATTAACTGCCTCTTGGCCATATATCCAAATCCAGGCAAACTGGTCAATCTTTGCAGTAGTTTCCTGAAACAAGTAAACTTCGATATTTTGTTTTGAAATGATTAATTTCAGTAAACCATAGTTGACATTACCCCAATGAAGTGAGGACTTCCACCTTGTGACCAGGCTGAAGGAGGAGGAAGAGGAGGCGCCTGTGACCCTGCAGTTTCCTGCCTCTCATTCCTCTGGGGAAGATCCCAAACTGCTCTTCCTCCTGAATGCAACTCGTAAATCATAGGGCTGCTGGCTCTTGTACCTTGGACAACCAACCCTGCTGCTGGGATACAAGATCCCAGATCAGGAGGCTTACACTGAGCACGGATCTTGGATGTGGTTCTGCTGAAACCCATGACCTGCAGAGCAGTTCACAGATGTGATGGGGCCTCCGATGCGTGTCGGCCTGATGGCTCCAAAGGCAGCAGAACATGGCAGAACCACCCCATTTCTTTCATTAAAGATTTCCCATAAATATTCAGCCAAACAGTTTCTCCCTACATGGTACATGCATTCACTTCTTCCATTCCCCTCACTAAGGATGTGAGTTGTTAGTCTATGCCAATTTTGCTGTAATCAAGTTTAACATAAGCACATGCATTAAATCTCTGGTTTGGGGCATAAATAGACCCTCTCTTTTTTTCTCATCACAGCCATGTGGAGACAACCAGATAATGGATGGATTTCTGAGTCCCTTCTTGTTACTTACTTTATTGATGAAAGGGAAACGTCTCACCCCTTAATCTGGGAACTACCAGGTTCCACCACCCTTTGCTCTGCTGTGATGGAGATGGAGAAGAAACCAGCAGCCTCCATGGTTTAGCTGGGAAGCAGCCACCTCTTTTCTTGGGGCCGGGCAGTGGAGCAGAAGGCCTGAGCAAAGACGGGCTCCTTTGTGCTGGTTGCTGGAAGACAAGTCCAGGTGTGGGCTGCAGAGAGAGAGGGGGTCCCAGGTGCAGCTGGAGGGTCCTGGGTGGCAGAGGGTCTTGTCCAAAAGGCAAGGCGAGTAGAGGGTGCTTGGCTCTCTCTGCCAGGGAGAAAGTCATGGCAGAAGATGAGGGCTCTATCGAAAGAAAGCCGGGTGTCTTCTCTCCACAAGTTGAGAGGGTTTCTGATCTCCGTGGATGTTGCTCTGCCTCAGGAGAGCTTAGAAGAAGCATCTGAACTTTTCCTTGGGGCAGAGTGCTCAGCTGTTGGCCACCTCTGCTTTCAACATGGTATTTCTAGATGTCTCCTTAAAAGTGCTGGCCGCTCCTCTTTATGGAATCACTGATCCCCTGAATTTCATGCACATCTTTTCTGATGCTTGTCAGATGAGGCCAGTCTCTGTTTCCCATCATTCAGGTATCTGGAAATGAGAGACGGAAGGGGAGAGCAGGCGAGAGAAAAGCAGTAAATAAGATCTTGATAAAATTAAGAAAGTAGAACATAGGTGGAAGGGATAGTTGAATTGAAAATGTTTTTATTTAAAGTTAATTTGATTATTGTATTGTAAACTAATGAAGCTTAAAAACAGGTTCAGGTTGAATACACGTAAGCTAGAATTGGATATTTTAAATATACTATGCTATTTGAGGGGAAAAGAGAGGAAATATTTGATATATTGATTGTATTATGTATATATGTTTTGTTTTGGGCTGTTTGATTATCCCAGCACCACAGTATGTCCTGAATATGTTGTTCTAAGAAACTAAAAAACCAATAAAATTTGTTTAAAAAAAAAAAGCAGCTCAAGAAGACTGCCTTCATGAGTTCATTGCAGCCGAAACTGGGAAAGTCCTATTGTGCTTCTCAAGATTCTGTATTTACCCCAAAAGAACCCCCTGAAACCTGGGCTGTCCTTGCTTCCTTGGCCTTGCCCAGTACTGTTGAGGCCGGACATCGAGCTGGCTCAAGGGCTAAAGGACAGCCCAGACATGCTGTCCTTGGTCAAGGCTGTCCTTGCATGGCTCTGGTGCAGATCTTGTCTGAGATGTGATGGGTGCTGTCTGAAGTGATTCTGATGAAAGTAAGAGGGGAGAGACTTTTTGACCAGCAGTTTGGGGACAGAGCTACTCAGATGTCCTAACCTTGTTTCTGGAAAAGCCTCACTCCCTCCACCCAGATGCTGAAGACATACACAGCTCCCTGGAGGCTTTTGGAGGCCCGGCCTGACCTTCCACACCTGCTGCATTGCTTCTCCAGCCCCTCGGGCTGGGCTGAGGTGCTGGAGGAATGGGCTTTGCAGAGGACAGGTCCCTGGCTGGGAAACTGTCTCTGTGCTGAGGGGGGTAGAGGCAAAACAAGGGGTGGGTGTGGGAGAGGCCCCTCTGGCTTCTAAGATGACAGACCCACCATTTGCTTTCCATGGGTTTCTGTGGGGCGGCAGCTTTTGCTTAGGAACTGGGTTTTTGGTGATGGGAGCAGTTTCAGGATTACTTGGGAATTTCTTTGCTTGGAGTTTCCCCACTGGAATGTCTTTGAGAAGCCCCAAGCAGAGGCTCGAAAGCTCTGCTCTCCGATAATGTTAAGGGTCTGGCTGGCCACGGGCTGTATGATGCAGAGATATTTCAACAAACAGAGGCAAACATACATGTCCCAGCAGGAGTCAGAAAGCTTGGAAGACTGAACCTCTGGTCCCAGCGACTGGCCCAGATTAGCGGGGGCACCCGGGATCTGCCAAGAGCAGGCAAGAGGCTGTCTCTGTCTGTGTGTCTGTCCTTTTTTAAACTTTTCCAACTGAGAGCAAGACACCCCAAACTTTGGAGAGACCGGGGTCACAGGGAATGGCCAGAATAGCATCCTGTGCACAATGGGGTCCCCCACTGACAGGGCAATGACAGAGGGGCCGGCAGAAGAGGGGGCACAACACTGGATTTCTGTCATTCCCACTGAGCTGAGGGAAGAGGAGGGGCAGCAGCACAGAAGCAGGGGATCCCTGGGGCCTGGCTCCCCAATTGATGGGAACTGCACAGCATGTCCAGCTAGTCCCCACTAAGGCCTTCCCTGCCAGGGTTCAAAGCTTGTGCTTCATTTTAAAATGTAACCTGCTAAAACTGGCCACTAACCATAGAGCGTTGTCTTTTTTCCTTTGTGAAAAGTTGACTTCCTTGGCCTGGAGATGGACGTCAGCCAGGGCAGGCGCTGGAGTCACCAGCCATTCATCAGAGAGGAAGAAAGGTGAAGGGAGATTTCCCAGTGCTTGGAGCAAGGGAAGCCCACTGTGGAGACGGGAAGAAAGGAAACGGGGTCCTCACTGAAGACTTCTGCAGGCGGATTCAGTAAGAACTTGGTTTCCGGTTCGATCTCTGATATTTTGTGGCATGGCTTGACTTTTAAGGTGAATGGCATGAAATTAAGTACTGTTTGTGCAGCTCTCTGAGAGCCCATTAAGCAAATGCAAGGATGGCCCACAAAGGATTCCTCGTTAGAAGCCCCCCTTCTCAGCTCCATCCATGAACTCCACATTGGGCCCTGCTGTCTGGCATAGTCACTGGCATGCCCACCCATGTTTCACCTGCTCACAGGCAACGAATAGATGCCACTGCCTGGAGCTGCATAACATCTGGAGTCCCGAGCGGGCCCCAGGGCCATTTTAGAGAACCCGCTGGGTGAACCCAGCCAGTGCTGCAGCCGCACCAGGTTATGGGCTCCGTTTCAGTTTGTTGAAGTCTCTATATCTCTTACCTAGATCTTCTCTCAAGCCAGCTTCCCTGTTTGTGGTTGGTGTGACAATTTCGCTTTTATTTTTTAAATTTGTATGGACACCTATCTCTCACTTTTATGTTCACTTTCTGGGCAGTGAACAAAATTCAAAAAATAAAAGCAATTAAAATAATACCCAAATTATTGAATCTTAATTAAAAATAGCAGCCAAGTATAACTTGCCATCATGACTAAGTTAACCCCCAAAGGGGCCTCTGCTCAGGGCACCTTGCCCTGGATGGCAGCATCTGGCAGCTCCTTCTCAAGGCTTTCAAGGGCCCCTTTTCTGACCAGCACATTTTATTTCAAGGTGTTCCTTCTCACAATATTCTTTAAAACTTTAACAAACTTCTTTTGTAAATCCAATAAATAAAAAGTTATCCAGGTCACTCTTTTAGTTTATTTGTATATTCCTTTTAATTATTAAAACCTCAGATGGTTTCATTTGTATACCCAGTGTAGCATCTTTTTCCATATCATTCTTGTAGCCTGTCATTTTTAAATCTGGTTTCAAATCAGTCTCACTCTCATCAGTTAAAACGTGTTCCTCTTCCAGGAGATCTTTTAAAGAGTCTATTTATAATGGCAGACACTCTTAAAATTATCTTCTGGGTCTGTTGTTCATTTAAATTAGATTGAAGTGTTCATTTCCATTAATTGTAATTTTTAATTTCTTCTGGTTTCTTCTAGTGTGCAAGCTTCAAGATCCCACCCTATCATGTTTTTTTAAGTAATCAAAACAATAGCATTTTCCCACAGGAAAGAATCTTAATGTCAAAATCTTATTTTAAATCACCCTGGAATCTTAATCTATTTGTAACTTTCTAAAATCAATATATTTTTTAAGGCTTTAAACTTTAAACCGTAAATCTCATTGATCCAAAAGTTCCTAGTAGCCAAAAAGTAGTTAACAACTATTTTCCGAAAGTGGTTTAAAAAAAGAACTTTGTGAACCCGGTGTGCTTTTTTGAAGACGTGGAGCTTGGTTTGAGCAAAAAATGGCCACTCCCTCATCTCCTGGGGATTGTGGCCTTGCAGCTCCTCATGAGGAGCAGCGCTCTGGAGCCCTTGTGGGCCATCTCCAGTCCCCTCCATGTCCAAAGAGGGATTGTCAAAGAGCTGCTCCGCTCGCCATCTCTTCATTTCAGGTGGGTCACTGGCCGCCCTCCCAGCGGAGGAGCCCTCTTTAGGTTGCCGTTTCTGCCCCAGAGGTGCCATGTGGCATTCCCTTGAGAATGAATGTCCCAAGGGAAGGTGGGGGCCTCATAGACGGGGCCCTTCAAAGGGCTCATCTTCCACACTTGCGTGTCCTGCTGTTCCTGGATTGTTAGTCTACTTAAGCATTTTTCTTTCAATATTACACAAGAATTGGGTTTAATTTGCTTAGTCTGCATTCTTTTTTAGTTTCAAGGGTAACAGAAAAAATATCAGTGGCAGGCTGGAGAGTCACGAATGGACAGATAATGAGAGAGAAAAAATAAAGAGGATTTCTGGAAAAAAAGCCTAGAGAGCAGAGCCCAAAAGTCATTTTAAGAAGAGTAGCTTCTGTAAATACACACAGCAGAGGCAACCCTGTTGTTTTTAGGCCCCGAGGAAGGGCAGCCACAGCCCTCCATGGTCCAGCCCTGAGGAGACCCGGGCATGCCTTAAGCCTTGGCTGGAGTTACTTTCCAGCCCCACCTGAGTGGGGAAAGGCCATTATGAGAACAGCCCCCGGTGGCATTGTGACCTCTATGACACCACATGCTTTGCAAAGTTCAGCCATGCTTTGTACATCTGCCATTTCGTGTGTGTTGCAGGCAGCTTAGAAAGTTGATCAAGCCCTGCGTTCCACTTTCATCTTGGCTGACCAAATCTTTAGCCAATGTCATTTCCCCCCCTTCTTGCCTCTCCTTTGAGAAGCTCAAGTGGCTGCCCCAGGTAGGCTGACCAGCCAGGCTAACAATGTCGCTTGGGATAGCGCTGGAATTGGTTTTAAGCTTGGTTCAAGAGAGGAAATGTTTTCAACTCTACAATAATTTATTCTGCACTTTGTAACAATAAAAAGTAGCTGAAACGATACCAGCAGGGCTGGATGGCCTTTTCTGCGAGGACTGAAATGGTGGAGAAGCTGTAGGAATAAATCCGGGGGGCTGGGAATGAGGCGTCACATCTTTTTTCTACAAAGGATGCAGCCAGATAGAATGGGCATCCCTGGTTTTTGGATAAAAGTTTGTTTTCCATTTTTCCATCCCCTTTTTCAGCCCTGCCCTGTCACTTTCTCTGCTGCTGCTGTTGCTGCTCCTCTGTAGAAAAGCCACCTGCCTGAAGTGCCTCTGACTTTTCCAGCCCAGGGAATCAGGGCAAGGGTGAACCTTGCAAAGGCAGCAATTGTCCAGGAAGAAGGGGAGGGGCTCTTGGTGCCCCCCCATGTCCCTGCAGGCTGGTTCAATCCTTTCATCCTGGCAACCCTGAATCTTTCTGGGATGCGCAGCGCATGCTGGATAGCTCACTTCTGAAACAGAAGGAAAGCTGTGCCATCCCTCATGCCTCCCCCCAAATCTGGTTAGCAGCTGTTCATGTAGATGAACTTTTGATGGGCTTCCCTCTGTCTGAGTCCACCAGCAAAAGGCGTTTCCTCTTCTCCGCTTGTCAGGGCCTCTCCATTCCTATTGGCAGCTTTCAGCTCGGATCAATACTAAGCCCTGAATAACAGCTCAGGTATGGCTACCTTGCTTTGCATCACTCAGACCTGTTTCCAACAGGTGGTAGGAGGCAGCCATTCCCCCGTAGATTTTCTCTGCAAGGGCAGAGGCCTGCAGGACAGTGGAGGCTGTAGCAGAATTGCCCAGGATGTGTGTGTTTATTGCTGTAAGTGGCTGGATGCTGTTCCCAAAAGGAGCTAATCAAGGTGTAATAAGACCTCCAGAGAGCAAGATCAGCTTTAACTCTCTTGCTGCTGAAGTGAAGAATAGTGGTTGCTTTGGGGCCCAACATGGAGGGGAGTTTCGAGGGAACTCCCTCTCTCACGTTTTCTGGCACCGAGTCCGATCACAGAGCCTCTAACCTGCATCTGCTTTCGGGGTGGAACTGGTCCAACGGGTGAGTTGTCATGATCGTTGAGCCTTGGAACACATCAGAAGCAAAACCTTACTGAGCAATGAGGACCTGGGTATATCTCTGCTACCCAAATCCAGGTGACTACAAGAGGGCAGCAAAGAGGTTTAAAAAGTGCTGGTTGTCACCTGATTTCTTTGGCAGCCCTTTCCCAGAGTTGAGTAGGCCGGCTCATTTTTTTCACCAATCACACTATGTCCTTTTAGGGCAAACAACATCCTTCAGAGTGCAGAAAAATAGGAAGTCAAATTAAAAGCATGGGATAAGAGAGAAAGCTAAATACCGTTGTCTGTCTCTCTCCATACCTTTCCATCTGTTTCCATAGATTCCATACACGGAACATATAACTAATGCCGATGCTCAGTCCAGGCAGCACCTGTGGGTCAGAATCGTGATGGGTGCAAAAAGATTTGGCTTCCCATCTGACCTCTCCAGGAGGACGATCTGGAGCAGTTGCCCCCAGGAACTTTAGAGGGCAAAATGAGCTTCTCTCCTTAAGATGCCAGGATTCCTGTGTCTCAGTCTGAGAAAGAAGACAAACCACTCAGCCACTCAGTTTTAGTTGGTTCTTCCCTGAAAACCTAATGCAAACCTCCTCATGAGCAGAGTCTCCTTTGCTACCATTCCATAGTGCAGGACATAGGAAAATGGTTTTGTGGGAAGCCCGATTCCATTTGGCTGGAAAAGCGGAGCGGCTGGTTCCCCAGAGTTGCCTGGAAGCAGCGAGGTGACCCGTGGCCAGGGAGGCTGCAGGTCAGAGGGTGGGGCTTGGCGGTAAATGGCTCTTCCAGCTCTGCAATTCTGTGAACGAGTTCAGTTTTTCTCTTCCTCTAAAAAGGGGCGAATGACCTATCTCTTTTCTCGATCAGGCATAGTAATGCGTTTCTTGCTTAAAAACAAGAGAGGAATTTTAAAACAAAGCCCTTTGCTAAAGTAGAACCAGTTGAAGGCAAGACCCTCCTTCCTCTAGCTTCTGTTGACCTGAGAGTATAGAAGGGACAAGAAGCCAACACTGAAAAAAATTGTATTACATACAGTTGTCAGGCAGACAAGTATTTTTAATTTGCTATGACACTTCATTCTTCATCCTTTCTATAAAGTGGCTAATTGATATCCATGGAGACTGTTCTCATAGAAATATGCCTCTGCATTTATTGTGCTTGAGAAAGTTATCCCTGCAGTTGTTTGCATGACATACCAAACACAGCCAACCACTTTTTAGTGAATCATCTTGTACAAATCCAGCCAGTATGATAAATTTACTGTTTGTGTAATGTGAAAATTCAGCTACTGAACAAACTATGAATTGGTGTGCGATATCAATTTCCTTTTTCTCTCTGCCTTGCCTTGGGAGTGCTACCAGATTTGACCTGCAAAACTTTAGATTCCCTACTAGATGGCAGTAAAATATGCTGTTTTTAATCTCTTATCTGCCATCTAGTGGTCTTGTCACTTTTTCTAGCTAGCCCTTACTTGTTTAAATCAGGGGTCTTTAAACTTGGCCCTTTTATAACTTGTGGACTTCCAGAATTCCTCAGCATGCCTGGCTGAGGAATTCTTGGAGTTGAAATTCACAAGTCATAAAAGGGCCAAGTTTGAAGACCCCTGCTTTAAATTGACAACTGCCAGTTTCTCCAAGCTAGCCTGTTTTGTGAGACTTGCATAGAATCTATTCTGATGTAAGCACCCTGAGCACTTTTTAGTGGGGAAGATTTTCTAAGTTGCCAGGTCTTTATGAATTAGAGCAACGTATAAGCTGAGATACAGATGGGCAAATGTACAAATAAATGGTATATATACATGTACATACCTAGTACCATTTGCAATGATGAGGCACATTCCAAAATTATACAATGTATGGAAATATGAACACAAGTTTTCATAATATTTATAAGTGTACATTTATTTATAAAGACTTATATTCTAATAATGACAATTTGAATATAAATACAATACATTTCACCCCAATTGTCACCCCTCTAGATAGATCAGATGAGAAAATAACCCCACAAAGACTAGTACACTTTATTGAAAGAGTTGTGCTATCCCTTTCTCCCTTACCTTCTTATACTCCAATTAATCAATTAGAATAGAGCTGGAAGGGATCTTGGAGGTCTTCTAGTCCAACCTCCTGCTCAAGCAGGAGACTATGCCATTTCAGAGAAGTGACTGTCCAATCTTTTCTTAAAAGCTCCAGTGATGAAGCACCCACAACTTCTGACGGCAAGTTGTTCCACTGTTAATTGTCCACACAATAATCAACAATTAGATGTTGATTATTTATTTACCAATCAAATTTGTGTGCTGCAAAACTCCTGATTACTTCAGGTAGCTCCCAGCCACTAAAACACGAGAAATGCAGTGAATAATAGTGAAACAAGTGCTGAGAGTGACAAAGCCAAGGGGCTTCCCTGTCCTGACCAAAGGCCTGGGCCAATAGCCAGCTCTTCACAGGGTCCGGGGTCCTGGGAGCCATCACAAAGCACTGGAAGGGGATCGGAGGAGGAGCCTAGCTGAGCAACTGGAATGCTGAACAATGCATTAGATTAGGATACTCTCACTGAAAGATCTGCTCCGATTCCCAGCTGTTTCTAAACTCATTTACGGGGTGTTGGTTTTAAGCCTCCAAATGCTCCAAGCCTGTTAGGTGACCTTCCTGCATTTGGCGTTGATCTTGGCAGCAGAGTCCAGAGGTACTGATGAAGGTGCTCAGCTAGCCAGGAGTGTGGAAAGGCCCCTTGTACATTGCTCCCAGGTGTGGGGTGGGTTGGCCTCTGCCACACCCTCCACTTAGAGGAAAGGAGTTAATAGCTGCCTTTCAAAATCATATGTGTCTCGAATATTCTGTGGGGAGAAAGGCATGATACAACTCAAGATAACAAATATACACAAATAAACAAATACATGCAGCTAGAATGCCAATGGCTTGCACCTGTGGTCTTGCCTTGTTTGATTGGAATGCCTCCCTTCCTTGAGGGTGGAGAAGCGTTTGGGTTCCCTTACATAAGGGAAATCCTCCTGAGCTGCCTGCCTGGATGTGGCATGGAGAGGAAGCTGAGTTTTCCCTTTTCCTTTTAGGATGAGACGCTTCCAGGAGAACACCTACATGGAGTGGCACATGAGCAGGCAATACTTGCCGGACAGTCACATGCAGAAACAGTTTCCAACTTTTATAAGAACCAAAATTTGCTTTGAAACAATCCAAGGATTTATCAGACAAACCCCTTCAGAAATACACCAAAGAGCCAATCCATGGAAAGCAAATATTCATCTCTCTCAATGCCTCTGGATCTGCTGTTCCCTTCTCTGGATCGCAAACGGGCACTAGGAGGAGGAGAAGGAGGAGGAAGAGGAACTGGGTGTGGAAGTGCAGGTCTTGGGGAGCAGGAGCAGGTAGGGGCCCTCCTGGGGGCCATTTGCATGGTTTCTTGCTAAGTTGATTTTGGACTATATCCCATCTATTGTGGGGGATCTATTGTGATAGGGGAACAGGTGCAATACAGGTAGTTCTTGACTTACAACCATTTGTTTAGTGACCTTTTGAAGTTATAACAGCATTGAAAAAGTGACATGACCTCTTTTCACACTTACGACCGTTGTAGCATCTCCACAGACACGTGATCAAAATTCAACTGGCTCATATTTATGATGGTCACCGAGTCCCGGGGTCAAGTGATCCCCTTTTGTGACCTTCTGACAAGCAAAGTCAATGGGGAAGTCAGATTCACTTAACAACTTAAGTGTTACTAACTTAATAACTGCAGTGATTCACTTAATAACTGGCAAGAAAGTTCATAAAATGGGGCAAAATTCACTTAACAATTCTCTTGCTTAGCAACATAAATTTTGGGCTCATGATGGCTGTATGTGGAGGACTACCTGTGCCGGCCTAAGCTTGTATCCACAGCCTGAGCTGCTGCGTGGCTGCCTAATCCTTGGCCATGTTGCAACTGGGAGACTGGTGAAAATGCCGGGATCCAGGGTCAGTCAGAGCGCCCTCCATACCCCTCGGACACCCCTTTCAATGTAGCTGTTCTAGAGAGAGAGAGCCCCCTCCCTCTGGTCATCCGAAGTGAGGAGCTTTGATCAGCTATCCAGAGAAGCAGCAGGAGGGGATCTCCTGCAAGGAAGAGAAGCTCGGGAGGGAGGTGACCTGGCAGATCAGCCTCATTCCTCTGGGAGACAGTTTGGTCATATGAGAGCGACACTTCTCTCACATTCGCCCATAAAGGGCATTCCAGGCAGGCAGTACCTGCATTCGAACTAGGGCGCTCCAGGGTTGCTGAGATTTTCACTTAACTCTCCTGCCAATCACTGGGCTGCACAATCCAGCTGCTTCCATCTGAATGGGACTCTGGAAGATGCTGCCCTTTTTCTGTCCACAGGTGGTGGATTCTCCTGGGGAGGAACCGCCCACATGTGCCCTTGGGAAGCCCTCCCTGGAGCCACCAGGACGACTCAAAGGCCTCTGAGCTGAGCAGCCTGCGTCAGCCACATCTAAGGCAGGGGCATCATTTCAGGCTGTCAGTGGGATACAGGGTAGCCCCCTTTTGGACTTCCACGGCCTGTCCCCCCCCCGGCCAGCCAATCTCTCTTTAGTCCAACGTGAGGGACTCTCCAGTGTTCTCACCAAGGCCACTGTTTCCTAAGTGCAGGTGGGCACAAGCATGAAGGGTCTCAGGATCCCCTCCCCTTTCAAAGAATAGCCCTCTCCTCAGCAGGGGAGATCAATGGGGACTCTTTCACTTCCCTTTTCCAGATGAAAAAAAAAAACGACTTGGAGCATCTCCCTTAAGTTGCATATTTAGATTATGGCCGGGGAAGATCCCCCAGGGCCTTGTGCCCCCTTCTTTCCCCGGGATGGGATGGGTTGCAAAGTCCAGCAGCTTTTCTCTAAGCTTTCAGAGCGAGCTCAAGGATGGGGGAGGTGGAGGCATCCCTCTGCTTGAAAGGGCCTTGCAGTGAGGATGCAGAATTTGAGGCTTTCTTCAAGGGGGTCTCTCCTCATTGTCAATGGAGAGGCTGCTAGTTGTGGGTAGGCAGGTTTAAACAGTGGTTTGATTACCCTACAGTTGAATGCTAATGTAGTGTAGGCACAAAGGGAGAGGCACATGGTTAGGGTTCCTTTGCAACTTGTGGAGCTGTGAGCCTCAGTTTGCAGAAGTGCTTGAGGAAGAACTCCGTCTTTCCCCAAATCATTGGCATCTGAATCCCAGGACAATCCTCCTTTAAGACTCAAGGAGGGTATGATTTTTGGAAGCCCTGCAGGTTTTCCTGGGAAGAGTCAGAGTTATTCTGAGGTGCTCCATCCGTGCCCTCCTGCTCTGGGAGGAGGTGGAAATACAGGTTTAAGCTTCGGAAAACAGATTTCTGTTTGCCTGCTAGCAAAAACTTTCCCCATTTGGCGGTGGAATGACTGACCTGGATACATGCTGGGCTCCCCCAGAGACCCTCCAGGGTAAGCTGGTCAGTTCCTTGGCCCACCACAGCCTGAGTTTGGAAGTGGTACCTTGGCGTCAGCAACAGGGAAGGAAGACTTTGCCAAGCAGGAGTGTGTGTGTGTTTCTGAACGGAACCCCTTTCCCCTGAAGTCTGTTGGGATGAGCCCCATTGCTGGCCATGAGAGATGAGGCTGGAAGCCATTGTAGGCCCTCATTTTTCTCTCCTACCCTTCTGCTGCCTCCTCCTTCACCCTGTTTTTTTTTGATGGAAGCAATTGTGTCCACAGCTACTCAGAATTAAGCCCAGTGGAATTTATTTCTAGGTCATCAGGGTATAGGTGTCACCACCTCCACCAGTAGCTGTGGGGACATTAGTTGTCCAGCAGGTGAAGGGAAGCTTGCAGATCCTGGCAACCCAGCACAAGCACAAAGTGCAAAAGCTCACTTGGCCTCTTTTTGGACGGTAAAGAAAAGCAGACCAGCCTGCCCCACCCTCGTTTTCGCCCCTCCAGAGCATTTTGATGCAGCTGTGGGGAAGGGGAAAGGATTCCTAATTGGATGGGCCCTTTGGCTGCTGAAGGCTACATTACGGCTGCTTCTGCAGGGGTCCCACAAGGTGCACATGGATCTGCTGCTTGGAAGGACCTCCCCTCGGTTCTGCATCAAAATGACCAGCATGATCCATTTGCTCTGATGTGTCACAGGCATGCCCGAGAGAGACGCTTCATCAGGGGCTGTGCCTGCCCGAGAGGATTATCTGGCCTGGGAATGAGCCCAGCACCAGCAGGATTAGATTCCACCTTGCAGACCAGCTTCCCGGTGGGAGAGCCAGCAAGTCCAGGCTCTGCCAGGAGTAACGTCTTGTGCGGAGACCATGAGTCAAGCAATGGATTCCCCTGGCCAAGGAGGGCAGGGAAGTTTCCAGGGACATCTGGTACCTGCAGCTGCTCTGTCTGCAAGAGGAACCAACCTCCTTCCCTTCCCATCCCACTTGAGAGGAAAGGACTGTTTGTCTCTAGGGCACATCCCTGCCAGCCGAAATGGGCCGAAACAACCGGAGCACCAAAGTGCCATTTGCTGCCCAACAACTTGCACTTCTCCCCATTGGAGGTAGGTACCTGTCCTGGCCCTGCCAGGTGGCTGTCTGGGCAAGGCCGCTGTAGCATCCACAGCAGACCCAGAGGGCCCCTTCTGTTGAATTACCCAGAAAGGCCAAAAGAGCCCAGCATGAAGCTGGTTTCTGCTTGGGCCAGGAGTCCAGAGCTGAGACCTTTCCAGGACAGTGGAGATAACTGTAGTCAGGAGAGCAGGAGGGGGACAGGAGGGACAGAGGAAGCCAGCCTTCCTAGGTGCTCTCAAAACAGCTCTTTAGAGTTTGCCATACTGTCCTTGAAGGCAAAGCAAGACTGCACAGAAAGACAAGCCATGCTGGACAATATTTTCTCACATTGGGAACAAAAAGAGCAATTATATGGATCGCTGCAGTTCTCTTCGTACTAGGATGAAAAAACAGCTGTGTGGAGAATATGAACTCTTTCATACTTGCAAAGACAGGACTGTGTGTGGTTTATGTAGATCGTGGAGCCCCCCCCCCTCGAAGACAACTACCATTTTTCTACTGACAATAC